>JBAKBP010006681.1:0-107740 GCA_037953745.1 Lithodes maja | reverse complement strand
TGCGTCGCTGGGAGTTGGTGATCAAACACTGCCGACGCATCACGTGCGACGCTGGGTCTCACTGGGTTAATATAGAAAAAAAAAAAAAAAAAAAATCACATTGCACCTTCCCCAGGGTTCATAGCCAAGAATGAGCACAGTGAACACGTGTTTTCCGAGTTCACGGTGCCGGCGTTGAAAAGGGGAAAGGTGCACCATAATTTATGTCCAGTGCAAGCTCTCACCAAATATTTGAGAGTGGCACCTCTAAATCACCACGGTGCTTTATGGGTAGCAAGTACGGGTAAACGCTTGATGAAACGTAGACTGGCTTCTCTCTTGGTCGAGGTCATTAAAGAGAGTAATCCCGGCGTTGTGGGTAGGCCCACGATTTACGCAAGTGGGCGGCTTCGTTACGTTTCCTTAAGAATTTTTCTGTTGAAAATATTACGTCCACACAGTTGTGAGCCTCTAATCATACGTTTTTGACTCGTTACCTCTCAGTAGCTCTAGACAAACCTTCCTTGCCATGTATAGCTTTAAGGCAAAGGGTCTAGGTGGCCCCTAAGTCACTTTTTGTTTAATTTCAAGAAAAGGGGGGGGGGGGGGGGGGAGGTTCAGTCAGTGTAACATAGGACACCCTAGACCCCGCCAGAATATGAGAGCTGTGATACTGTTTATGGGTGTTGTGATATTTAAATTTCTCTGTACTATTCATTACAGGAAATTGTGCTAGTACAATTTTAGTACAAACAACAGTGTAGTTGTAAGTAGTTTTTGGGCTGAGAAGCAATCTAATTTAAGCATTGGTTATATTTTGCAAGGTATATCCACTGATTTTATGGGGTTTATATGTGCACATGTAAAGTTATAAGTTTTATTTTTCACCACTTAATTTAAGTGGGGTGCCTCGTTAACCCGGGAACTGCGGGAAGACTCTTTAGAGTTCGGCCGGCGGACTGCGGGAAGACTCTCTGGAGTAAGTAAAACTAAAAATCAACTTTTTACATCGAAATTTTTTTTTTTTTTTTTTTTTTTTTTTTTTGGCCCCTGGGCCATGCAAAATCTCAGTCCTCTACCTCCCCTCCTTCCCCACTTTCCTCCTATTCCTCAGTTATCACCTATTTTCCCTATTATTCCCTTATTCTGAGGTATATTTTCGTGCTAACATTAGCGAGTTGCAAGCAGGGTGTTGTCATCACTGATGGCCATCGAGTGCAAGAGAGAGAGAGAGAGTATCGATCGACTGTGTCTCAGTGGCCTTGGGGGAAATTGGCGGGAAAGGAGTTTGCCTCACCCATAGATTATACAACTCGCGGGCTATATCTCCGATTTTGACCATCCAAACGCTGTTTTCACTCGTTTTATTGTTGTTTCAGGTTAATACCTTTATAATCAACCCATAATAGGCGCATATGGATAATTATTAATGCTATTAATGGTACAATGAATATTTTAGTGACGAAAAACCTCAAATACGTCAGCACAGGGGGAGGTTTTCATTTACCCCCGTGCGCACTTCAGAGGTTAACTGGCGGATCTGTTCTCAGAATCTCAGAGTTAACACCCTTTTTTATGAAGCAGGCTTCTTTGAAGCACGCTCCTGCTTTTACCCCTTTTTGTATAAGTTGTGCTATATAAAGTTTTATGCGCCAAATATATATCTTTCTTACAAAGTAAGAATACTATGTGGTTGTTTGATTATCTGCCTTTGCTAGAGTTATGATATGATTACGAATGTCCCCCTCCAGTCTTAGATATCAGGCATAATCGTCAATGATGGAGGGGCCACTAATAAATTATAGGTTTGACTCCTGCAAGGAGATAAAGAAAACCTAATATTTAGTAGTGGCCCTGTAATCATTGACGACTGGGGCCCTCCCGACCATCCCCTTCCCATTCATTGATGTATTAAGGATTTTGGTATACTTGATATGTCAGTGAAGGAAGAATGACGCTTAAGTCAGCGTCTGGTCAAAGATCCACACAAGTACATCCACGAGTATATGGAAAGCTTATGAATAGTTATTCTTATTTTGTTTTTGTTTTTTATTTGTTACGAAGTTTTTTCGTAGTGAGAACCCAATTTCATAATGACTGAACCATGAGTGAGGTTGCGTGCGCTCATGATGAAGGCTCCTCAAATTTTTTATGCTCTGCGCGGTAGATTCAAAACTACGGCGGATGAGTGTTTGAAGAGGGTGCCTTATGTAATAGGCATAATCGTCAATGATTACGGGGCCACTACTAAATATTAGGTTTTCTTTATCTCCTTGCAGGAGTCAAACCTATAATCTAGTGAATATCCTAATCATAGTAGCTAATGTGTTCACTTATAAACTATGTCTGTGATACCGTAGTATGATACTAGTGAATTTAATTTAAATAACAAAATTTACGTACACCTTCATGAACTCTGAAAATATCTCAGTGGATGCCATAATAATAGTAGAGTCTACAAACTTGAACTCAAAATGAAAAAGTTCATCAATACTTAAGCTTCCTGATTTCGTGCCAAGAAATACAGGAAAGAGTATCATATCGTCCACTATTAGTTATGAGGAAAAGTTAACTCAATAATTACAGTGAATCCAAATAACATCTGAATTTGTGATAGTTTTCATTATAAACTTTCGAGAAGAGAAGAGTGCGCATATTTCTCAAGGAGAATATTATGTATATTTGTTGAAGTGAATATACCTGATCTCCATCTAGATCTGCGATCGTGCTGAGAGAATAGAAACTAGAGTAGTGTCACTAATTATGAGTATCCCATGTTAAAGTGTTTATCAGTCCTACATATGTAACTAGTGAGTAAGTGAATAAAGCTGTAGTACAATTTTATGTTTTGATATTATACATGTCCTCTATTGGTTATTTATATGTACTTGCATGAACTCCGATATCCCAGTCTTGAAGAACTCACCTTACTCAATCGTTAATCCTGCATAAAATCAGGGCATAACAATTATAAAGTGTACAAGTGTTAAATAAGTTATAGTACATGACTCTCGACTCTACAAGGAATTAAGATTAACCCGGCAGCTGCCGGGAGAGACTCTTAACCTAAGACGTGCGCATGGGGGTTATGAGACACCACACGCCTGTGCGCACGTATTTGAGCTGTTCCCATCACTAACATCGTTATTTTACCATAAATAGCATTAATACTTATCCATATACACCTATTTTAGGTTGATTATAAAGGTATTAACCTGTTACAGCAATAAAACAAGTGGAAACAGCGTTTGGATGGTCAAAATCGGCGATACAGGCCGATTTTGTATGTTAATGTATGGCTGAGGCAACCTTCCTCCCCTCCCCTTGCCTGGAGAGACACTGTTACGCAATAGTCTCTCTCTCGCTCTTTCCCACGCTTGGTAACAGTGATGACAACGCCCTGCTACCAACTCGCTAATGTTAGCACGAAAATAGACCACAGAATAAGGCAATAACAGAGAAAATAGGTGATAACTGAAGGAGGGGAGGAAAGTGGGGAAGGAGGGGATGTGGAGGAGTGATATTTGGCATGGCTCAGGGGCCATGTCCTATTCTTCTATTTTAAATTGTCCCTGTCTAGTAGTATTAATTAAGGTCGAACCACCTAGTAAGGACCGTGCAAGGTCTGTGTGGTCTGAGTATCTGTGTAACTCTGTATAACTAACTCTCTCTCTCTCTCTCACTCTCACTCTCTCTCTCAGTTGACCACTTGCGAGTTTCTGGCTAGAAGGAAGTTGAAGCTGTAGACATCGATGATTAACAGAATTATCACTTAAATTGCGGTTGTAGTGCTTATGTAAATACATAAAACCCATTCCAACATACTTTTAATCCATTAGAAACCTACATTATTATTGTATTTCTGTTAAATATTGATGTTTATGGCTCCAACAGCCTGAAACTCGCAAGTGGTCAATTAAAGTATCCATAATAATGTACTCCTTAGCGGAATGTTGCTGGTGATGAAACTCTTAAATATAAGGACATAAAATTATATCAAATAAACAAGTGTAAATTACAACCCATATACCTAACTTAATATAGTTTTCGTTTGTTTATACCACTAATCGCTTACGGTGCATGACAACTTTAGATATTATATAATAGTGTATTCATTATGAGGAGTCTAATACCCCCCCCCCCCCCCCGCCCCCCTCCCCCAATAAAAAAACTGTCATAAATATAAAATATTAGGGATAAGTCAAACGGTCAATAGGTGAGGGCATTTATACCCTGTTTTCTCCAGTTCTCCCCGAGTTGTAAGAGGCTAGGTTTTTTTCTTCAAAGGACTGGAGTTGAAATTACAAAGGGAGGTAATAGCCACAGCTGAATGCAGGAGAGTCTATGTAAGAACAAAAGTGGAGGAGTCGGTAAAGGAAGTGAGAACCCTGGCAG
Source organism: Lithodes maja (assembly GCA_037953745.1). Classification (NCBI taxonomy): domain Eukaryota; kingdom Metazoa; phylum Arthropoda; class Malacostraca; order Decapoda; family Lithodidae; genus Lithodes; species Lithodes maja. The sequence continues at coordinate 103,366 of JBAKBP010006681.1, read as the reverse complement.
ACATTATGAAATCTAAACCACATACTGCATAATTATCTGCTTTCACTTACGGTAATAAATTATATATTGTTTTACATTTCAACACACCACTAATTTCACTAAACACCTCCAATGAAATTAATGAAAGCATATATGTGATCCACCGGGATTCGAACCTGGGTTATCACACACAGAGTTTAGACACCTTAACCATTATACCACCAAGAGGGTTAAAGATTTTTGCACACGCCTACGACTTTTTATCCTTCTCGAATACTGGATATTAATCTAATCATGTTCATAGGGCACAAAACATATAGAACGGCCTCGCTACGAAATATCCCTGAACCTACTGACAATTTATTGTTTATTAATTTCACCACACCACCAAACACCTCCACTTAAATTAATGAAAGCATATATGTGATCCACCGGGATTCGAACCTGGGTTATCACACACACATTTTTAGACACCTTAACCATTACACCACCAAGACAATTAAAGGTTTATGCACAAGCCTACAACTTGTTATCCATTCTCGAATACTGGATATTAATCTAATCATGTTCATATTCCCACCGCACTATGGTAGCCTAATGTTTAAGTGAGAGGAAAGAATATTCATGGGGCACAGAACATATCGACCAGCCTCACTAAGAAATATCCCTGAACCTACTGATAATCTATTTTTTATTAATTTCACCACACCACCAATATACCTTTCTCATGAGAACAGGAGTTGAATTGATGCTTCAACCACTGGCATAAGCAACCAAGGGAACATTCATGCCTGCTTTAACCCTTGTCTAGCGGGGTGTTTTGGGCTCATTTGGGCATATTCAGGCCCTCCTGCATGATAAATCAAGCATCTGCATGAAAACAATATTATTTAGCAAAAAACTAGGCGCTAAAAGCTTCAAAATGAGACCAGAACGAGCTACGTAGCTCTCGTGGTTCTCTTGCAGTGATGCCACGAACATGGGAGTTTAGCATATATCGGTATATTTTTCCCAGCTATGCTCACTACTGGCTACACTGCCGGCCTCTCGAGAACACAGGGAACATGAGTTAATGGGCGGCGGTAAGCCCTGGGAGTCGCCTGTCTGGCCCGCTGTGCTCCCGGCCATTTGCACTCGATTTTAACCCTTTAAAAGCCTTAATAATGCTCCTAACTTGCTGCAAATTGGTGCACGACTTAAGTCGAGCGCCGCCAATAAGGGGTTAAGAAAGTGTCACACCCGTTAACCTCTCGGCTGCGCATGGGGGGTATGAGACACCACACGCCTGTGCGCACGTATTTGAGCTGTTTCCATCACTAACATCGTTATTTTACCATAAATATCGTTAATACTTATTCATATGCGCCTATTTTACCATTAATATGAAGATATTAACCAGTTACAACAATAAAACAAGTGGAAACAGTGTTTGGCTGGTCAAAATCGCGAAATGAAAGCGAGAGTGTGTGTGAGTGAGCGTGTGAGCCAACCTTCCACTCACGAAGCTTTGAGAGACACTGGAGGTACCTCTCAATTCTCTTCCTGACTTCTCCCCTAATTCCCACGCTTGGTAACACTAATGACAACGCCCTGCTAGCAACTCGCTAATGTTAGCACGAAAATAGACCACAGAATAAGGGAATAACAGGGAAAATAGGTGATAATTGAAGGAGGGGGGGGGGGGGGGGGAGTGGGGAAGGAGGGGATGTAGAGGAGTGATATTTGGCATGGCCCAGGGGCAAAAAAAAAAAAGGGTTCAAGGTTTTTTGGGGTGTTTTAAATGGATTTTTTTAGGCCCAGGATCTTAAGAGTCTTCCCGCATTCGCCCGGGGAAACTCTTAAGAGTCTTCCCGCACTTGCCGGGTTAAGAGGCTTTACTGGGCGACTGCGGGGAGACTCGATCCTAGGCCTAAAAAAAACTTTTAAAAGGCCCCAGTAGCACTTGAAACATTTTTTTTCCCCTCCATACCTCATATCACTTCTCCACATCTGTCAAAGTCCCCTCCTTCCCCCCTTCTCCCCCCCCCTTCAATTATCACCTATTTTTCTCTTATTCCTATAATTATCGGTTTATTTATGGCGCCAAAAATTCCCACCCAGTTCTAAGGTGGAAAGGGAGGGTGTGGGAGGAGGAGAGAGAGAGAGTAGTAGCCCAGACTACATCCAGTCTCTCACCAGAGCTCGTGGAGGGAGGGTGTACTCTCGCTCACTGTCAACTTCATGAATGAACCGCTCTGCAATGTTTCATGTTTCTCACCCCCCAAACACTATTCCCTCTTGTTTTATTGTTGTAACATGTTACTATCTTCATATTAAACGTAAAATAAGCGCATATGGATAAGTATTAATTATATTTATGGTAAATTAACGATGAGGAATGAGTCTAAATACCTACGCGCAGGGGTGTGGTGTATACTACAGGGGCTGCACTGCTAAGAGGTTAAAATCTAAATAAGCCGAAATATACAAATATCGACTCTGCCATAATTCCTACAAGTGTTAAATAAGTTAGAGTCCACAAATTTTGATTTTATCCTAAAAAGTATACACCAGTACGCATGGTGATAAACATTAATAGCATACTAATATATTAACTCTGCCTTACCCTCGTCCATAATAATTATTTAGAATATCATACTTTAATACAAAGTGATCTTTAGGTATTCGACTACCAAATAGTAAATTTCCTATAACGATACATCAATTAGATTACTGTATAATGAATATTAATTAACTGAACAAATTGATTATACCTGAGCTCCATCTAAATCCGCGATCGTGCTGGAAGAATAGAAATTCTTGTTGTATTATATTGTATGTTTTTCATGTTAGTACATTCTTACTCAAATATATGTACATAGAACTTTAGCGAAATAAACTTATATAAATTATATTTTGGTATTATATTATATCCTCTGTTATGCCCTGTTTTTCTACAGGTTTAACTTGGGTAATGTGAGTTCTAAATGACTGGGTATATAAGGCTGCATGCACAATACAAGATATGAGGAATAGAGAACACAAAGAAACACATGGTAGCAAGTTACACGATCACGTTTATTTATATACCACTGCAGAATACTCGTCCAAGACAATATAATAGAATCGAACAACACTAGCATAAGTGGATCTGGATGGAGCCTAGTCTCCCACTTCCAACGTTCAGGTATTAATCTTCTGATCACTGGCTTTGATTTAACAGGTTTATATACCGAAGACCATCAATGTTACTTATAGATTCATATTCACTGTTAGATTTATTACTGGTAGCTCTGGTGCACAAGTAGTAGTTCACAGACTAGATTAGACACGCGTATTTTAGAGCACGGGAATTCTAGTAACCTCAGGGGGTACTGATCTAAGTTTTATATTCTTGTCTCAGAAATACATAAAACGCAAATCAGTGGGCGAACATTCAGATATCACTAGGGTTTCCTTCTAGGTAATAATATCTGGATATATGGTTGATTACGAGAGTTAGTATCGCCTGTTCATTATTGAACACTGATACGCTTAGCACTTCCTAATTGAATGGTTATATGAATTATACTGGGGCAAAGAGATAGCCACTTCGTAGAAATATTAATTAGTGAATCTCTAAACAGCACAGTAATATGTAGTACTGGTAAAGGGAATCTTGGGTAGTATCTGATGGGTCTGGTCCTGGTTATCTTGCGTCCATGATGTTGGGGGCTAACGACTGGTTCCGCGGCTGTCCAGGGGGTCCATATGTGTGAAGTTCTCAAATACGTGGGCAGGTCCTTCTATCCAAATCTGCCACGGAGTCTGCCGGCTCTCGAATCTCAACTCTGGAACAACACAAGGGCAGAGCTAGAAGTTAACTGCAGGGTAGTGACCCCTGGTTGGTGTCTAGCTTTCAACTGATTTGACTGGGGGCGGGAGCTAGATTTATAGGCTCGGTTCTGGACCCTGTAGAGTGTAGACAGTAGGGATCTCGAGTCTTATGGACTTATTTGAGCTCTCAATAGATATGGGGACTAGGTAAGATGGTATTTACTGTTGTGGCACATGGCTATAGGAAGCCTTTATATTTTCATATAACTGAGCCTTAGTAAGAGGTACTATTTTGGCTATACTGGAAGTATTTAGGGGAGAGAGACTGGATCTACTTTGCGAGGAGGATGGGGACAGCTGTGATACGAGCGTCTCTCTTAGATTGTTCAATCTTCATTCTATGGTATAGCTGAGGTGCTAATTTAGTGATCAGAGTATGCAAGAAAGGTAAATGGTTTATTGTGAGTTAATAGAGGTTAGTAAAGGTGTTAGTCATGCATGGTTAGTTCATTGATAGGAAGAATTCCTGTGCTACCTGGCAATGACTCAGAAGTCAAAACAGGGGCCAGGTATACCTCCGCGGGGGTGGGGGTCTCCCTCCTCGGGTGGGCAAAAAGGGGGAGCTGGGCGCCCTCTCTCTGTGATAGTCGTCCGGCGGCTGTGGCTAGGGGCTTGCCATATCACCAGTGTTTGTAATAACCCTCTGTGTATGAGACAGATGTGGGTGTCCTTAATACCAAAACCGAAGGTGCCTTAGCTAGCTGGTTTTACTCGGCTGGTTGTTAATTGTAGGGTTTGCTGGATGTGGTGGAGACTGGGTTGCTAACTCTGCCACATTTATCTGGAAGTATGGCAATAGAAGTTAGTTACTGGCGAGGCGGCTAGCCTCGCACCGACGACCATTGGGTGCAGGGTTGTGAATGGGTTGTAAGAGAATAGATGGCATGCAAGGGGCTAGTAAAGTTCTAATGTTGTTCTGGCCTACTAAGTGAAGGTAGGCTGGATAGGAGTATATAATTATATAAAAGGTTGGAGAGCGTTAGCAACGGACAATTCAAGGATCGTCAAGAGGTATGAGAGAGAGGCTAGGTCGGACAAGAGTAGAGAAGCGCGGGGTCTTATAATGAGAGGGGAGGAGTGCAGGGGGGCTATAGGGGAATTTGACCCTAAGATCTCTGGGCGTGGGGGTGGCATTAGGCTGCAGTTGATATGGAAGTTTGAAAAGGCAGTAGAATACGTTAGCCAAATGCTACCGGGGAATGCAACTATGGGGTGGTATATGAGTCTGGAAAAGATAGAGTTATGTGATCAGTCCGAGGGGTTATGGATACTATTAGTTGGCCCTGGGAACTGTGTTTTCTATGAAATATATATATACCAACAACAGCGGCAGTTCGTAGGGGTACTTAGTTATTGTTTCGGGGTACTTATGACAGATATTGGTAACAAGGTTATCTTATACAATCTCTGGTTGGGGTAAGAGGTGTATGACACGAAGTAAATTGGCGTAGTGTGGACTGTGGATACGAAGGAGGCAAGGGGAAGACGTATGACAATTGTGGAAAAGTAAATGGAAAAAGGTGAACACAATGGCGGATAAAAATACTTAACCTAAGGATTGAATACATAGATTTATGGGGCGATGGGTCTTCAGAAGCTTAGTCTGGCAAGACAAGATGTTAGGGAATGTTAATATTAATACTTAAACTAAGGATTGCATACATCGATGAACGACGACATTATAGTCGTCGTCCTAATAAGGTGATGAAACCTGGTTGATCTGTACTTGGCACAATACGACACAAGGACAGTGCCGCTATGTCGTATCAATACTGGTGGCAGTTAATATTATAGAGACACTTAGTTACTAGAGGAACAATGCAAGGGGGCGACTGAGCACGGGTTACATATATCTATACTCGTCATGGGAAATGATATACAAGGTCTAGGGACAGGCGTGGGTGTTTTAACTTCTAAGATATATAACATCTACTTCTCGGATGTAAGAACATACATAGATATAATTATGGCTGTCTGATGTGTTGGCATTGGCTCAACGTCGGGACAAGGCATGGGTGTTTTTAATATGAATGTATATTCCTGTTCATCATCTTTGTAGTTAGGAGTGTAGGACACGAGGGGGTAGTGTACATGAGGTGTGGAAAAATGATCAGTTTAGAAGGGGTATCTAGGTGCGGCCTGGAGCTGCTTAGCCCTGCGGGCTTGGGCCTGTCTGAATTGGCTGGCTCGGTCAGCTGGTCCTTTCGTTCTGTGGACCTTTGCTTTGGGTGTTTCTGTGTGGTGTTCGTTCGTGGCTTCTGTGGTGGGCTTCTCGTTCTGGGGCATTTTACTTCCCTCTCCTTCATTATAGGCTCGTCCTCGAGCCTCAAGGGTGAAGTAAAAAGAAGCATAGTCAAGAAAAGTAGTATGACTAAGGGAAAAAAAATATAATATATATAGTATATGGAAAACATGTAAATTTAAGAAAGAACAGATAATTAAGAACACAGGAAATTAAGAAGAGGTAAAGTGTTTAACAATGTATAAAGCAAATTTAAAAGATAGTCAGAAAAGTGTAGGTTAACAAGAAAAGTAGTATGACTAAGGGAAAAATATATAATATATACAGTATATGGAAAACATGTAAATTTAAGAAAGAACAGATAATTAAGAACACCGGAAATTAAGAAGAGGTAAAGTGTTTAACAATGTATAAAGCAAATTTAAAAGATAGTCAGAAAAGTGTAGGTTAACAAGAAAAGTAGTATGACTAAGGGAAAAAAATAATATATACAGTATATGGAAAACATGTAAATTTATAGAATCATGCCCAATCGCTTAGGAATTGAAAACAATCCAAAAATGTAAGTACAATAATATCCTCATCATCATCAGGGGGGTTATTTAGGGTCGCCGTTAGTCTGGGTGACGGTCTGGTAATAGGGGGTGGTGGTGGTTGTGGCTTTGACCTTGGGGTTTCACTTTCACTTTGGAAGGGCGGGGTGGATATACCGTTAGTTCTGTCGTTAGGAATGTGGGTCTGGGGGCGAGCTGGCCCGGGGCCAGTTTTGGAGGGGGGTCTAAGTGGTTTCGGTCGGGGGTAGTGATAGGGGGGTTTTAAAGATGAAACGGGCACGGCGAGTCGGGGTTGTTGTTGCGAAAGAGGTTGGTGCTGGGGAGGGGTTGAATTGTGTAGAGAGTTGTGGTCGTGAGTGGGGTTTGGGGAAGGGTGAGTAAGGCTGAAGGTTGAGAGTTTACTATGATCGGGTGGTTTGGAGGTTTGGGGTGTGGGGATTTGATAGGGAGATGGTGGGGGGGGGGGGGTCTGGGCAGGCAGGGTTGTGGTTTGAGAGGGGTTGAATTTGGACTGATTTTATTTTCGGGAGAGACATGGATGGGATTTCGAGGAGTGGTTGAAGTTGAGAGGTAAAAGGAATGTGGTGTAATGCCCTCGAAAATGTCCCGCACCCACAATAATACTAACCCGAGTTGACGTCAGGTATAGCGTAAAATAGTCGTAGATGGTAAGTCCAATAAACTCGTCTCGAGAGACTATCACCGTGGTTCTTAAAATTGGACTAAGGTTGCTATACTTTTGTACGTCCGTGGTAGTACAGTGGGTTAGCGCGCGGGCCTGGTGGTGATGGTGGTGCGTCACTAACCAGGGTTCGAACCCCACCCAAGGCATCTCAAAACCTGTGGGTTTTTAGGGGGGTTAAATTCCCTTCAGAGGTTCGTACCCCATGCCAGGTACCAGGAAAGGTTGATCCTAAAGGTAGCCTGGGGATAATTCCCATTCCTATTTAACCCTGGTAAAACCTAGCATTTCATTGGTGGCAGCGGTGGGATGTGGTGGTGGTTGTTGCCATCTATTCTCTTACAACCCATTCACAACCCTGCACCCAATGGTCGTCGGTGCGAGGCTAGCCGCCTCGCCAGTAACTAACTTCTATTGCCATACTTCCAGATAAATGTGGCAGAGTTAGCAACCCAGTCTCCACCACATCCAGCAAACCCTACAATTAACAACCAGCCGAGTAAAACCAGCTAGCTAAGGCACCTTCGGTTTTGGTATTAACCTAACAAGTGCGCATGGGGGTAATTGAAAACGTCCCCCTGTGCTGACGTATTTGAGGTGTTTCCGTCACTAAAATATTCATTGTACCATTAATAGCATTAATAATTATCCATATGCACCTATTATGGGTTGATTATAAAGGTATTAACCTGAAACAACAATAAAACGAGTGAAAACAGCGTTTGGATGGTCAAAATCGGAGATATAGCCCGCGAGTTGTATAATGTATGGGTGAGGCAAACTGCTTTCCCGCCAATTTCCCCCAAGGCCACTGAGACACAGTCGATCGATACTCTCTCTCTCTCTCTTGCACTCGCTTGCCATCAGTGATGACAACACCCTGCTTGCAACTCGCTAATGTTAGCACGAAAATATACCTCAGAATAAGGGAATAATAGGGAAAATAGGTGATAACTGAAGGAGAGGAGGAAAGTGGGGAAGGAGGGGAGGTAGAGGACTGAGATTTTGCATGGCCCAGGGGCCAAATTTTTTTTTTTTGTTTTTTTTTTGTTTTTTTTTTTTTTCGATGTCAAAAGTTGATTTTTTATTTTACTTACTCTCAAGAGTCTTCCCGCAGTCCGCCGGGGGAACTCTTAAGAGTCTCCCCGCAGCTCCCAGGTTAAGGACACCCACATCTGTCTCATACACAGAGGGTTATTACAAACACTGGTGATATGGCAAGCCCCTAGCCACAGCCGCCGGACGACTATCACAGAGAGAGGGCGCCCAGCTCCCCCTTTTTGCCCACCCGAGGAGGGAGACCCCCACCCCCGCGGAGATATACCTGGCCCCTGTTTTGACTTCTGAGTCATTGCCAGGTAGCACAGGAATTCTTCCTATCAATGAACTAACCATGCATGACTAACACCTTTACTAACCTCTATTAACTCACAATAAACCATTTACCTTTCTTGCATACTCTGATCACTAAATTAGCACCTCAGCTATACCATAGAATGAAGATTGAACAATCTAAGAGAGACGCTCGTATCACAGCTGTCCCCATCCTCCTCGCAAAGTAGATCCAGTCTCTCTCCCCTAAACACTTCCAGTATAGCCAAAATAGTACCTCTTAATAAGGCTCAGTTATATGAAAATATAAAGGCTTCCTATAGCCATGTGCCACAACAGTAAATACCATCTTACCTAGTCCCCATATCTATTGAGAGCTCAAATAAGTCCATAAGACTCGAGATCCCTACTGTCTACAGGGTCCAGAACCGAGCCTATAAATCTAGCTCCCGCCCCGAGTCAAATCAGTTGAAAGCTAGACACCAACCAGGGGTCACTACCCTGCAGTTAACTTCTAGCTCTGCCCTTGTGTTGTTCCGGAGTTGAGATTCCAGAGCCGGCAGACTCCGTGGCAGATTTGGATAGAAGGACCTGCCCACGTATTTGAGAACTTCACACATATGGACCCCCTGGACGGCCGCGGAACCAGTCGTTAGCCCCCAACATCATGGACGCAAGATAACCAGGACCAGACCCATCAGATACTACCCAAGATTCCCTTTACCAGTACTACATATTACTGTGCTGTTTAGAGATTCACTAATTAATATTTCTACGAAGTGGCTATCTCTTTGCCCCAGTATAATTCATATAACCATTCAATTAGGAAGTGCTAAGCGTATCAGTGTTCAATAATTAACAGGCGATACTAACTCTCGTAATCAACCATATATCCAGATATTATTACCTAGAAGGAAACCCTAGTGATATCTGAATGTTCGCCCACTGATTTGCGTTCTATGTATTTCTGAGACAAGAATATAAAACTTAGATCAGTACCCCCTGAGGTTACTAGAATTCCCGTGCTCTAAAATACGCATGTCTAATCTAGTCTGTGAACTACTACTTGTGCACCAGAGCTACCAGTAATAAATCTAACAGTGAATATGATTCTATAAGTAACATTGATGGTCTTCGGAATATAAACCTGTTGAATTAAAGCCAGTGATCGGAAGATTAATACCTGAAAGTTGGAAGTGGGAGACTAGGCTCCATCCAGATCCACTTATGCTAGTGTTGTTCGATTATATTATATTGTCTTGCACGAGTATTCTGCAGTGGTATATAAATAAACGTGATCGTGTAACTTGCTACCATGTGTTTCTTTGTGTTCTCTATTCCTCATATCTTGTATTGTGCATGCAGCCTTATATACCCAGTCATTTAGAACTCACATTACCCAAGTTAAACCTGTAGAAAAACAGGGCATAACATTGGTGACAGCGGTGGGATGAGCGTCTCTCTTAGATTGTTCAATCTTCATTCTATGGTATAGCTGAGGTGCTAATTTAGTGATCAGAGTATGCAAGAGTATGGTAGTGCACTTGTGGACGTATGTGTGGGGAGGAGGCTGTGGATAGCCAACACCTTCTTCCGACACAGAATGATCCACAGGTACACGTGGAAACGGATGTTGACGATGAAGGATAAGACAGTGGTGGAACGAAAGTCATTGATTGATTATGTATGTGTGGATGAACGAATGAAGAAATCTGTGATGGATGCTAGGGTGTATAGGGGTATTGGAGGGGGTCTGTCTGATCATTATGTAGTGGTAGCTAAGGTTAGGATACAAAAGAAGTGGGTGAGGAGAGCGGGAGGGAGGCGAGAGGAGGGTGGAATGGTGAGGAGGGTGGAGAGGTTGCAGGAGGAGGAAGTCAGGGAGGAGTACAGGAGAGCAGTGGAAAGACGACTAGGTGGGTTCGACCTGGAAGTTATGGAGGAAGTGGAGGAGATGAGCAAGGTGTTTAAGGATGAGATCTGTGCAGCATGTGAGGAGGTGTGTGGAGTGAGGAGAAGAGGGAGGGGAGTGAAAGGTACAGCATGGTGGACAGAAGAGGTAAGAATAGCTGTGGAAGAAAAGAAGAAAGCATATAGAGAGTGGTTGGGTAGTAGAGGGAATGAAGATTCCGAGAGACAGAAACGAGCGAGGTACGTGGAGAGTAAGAGGGTGGTGAAGAGAGTAGTGAAGGAAAGTAAGAGAAGAGTAGATGAGGAATTTGGAAGGAATCTGAGTGTAAAATGGAGGGAGAGTAAGAAACTGTTTTGGAAAGAAGTCAAGAAAGTTAGGGAAGGTAGCAAGGGAAACAGTAAGGGTGTGAAAGATAAGAATGGGAGAATGCTAGCCGAGAAGCAAGAGAGAGTCGAAAGATGGAGGGAGTACTTCAGTGAGTTGCTAAATGAAAGGAATGAAGAGCCAGCAAACATAGCTGGATATGGTATGGGAGGGAGAAGAAGAGAAGTAGTGGAGGAGGAGGTGGGGATCATGAGGTCAGAAGTGTGGGAAGCCATGAAAAGAGTGAAGTTGGGGAAAGCACCAGGAACAGATGGAGTACGTGGGGAAATGTTGAGGTATGGTGGTGAGATAGTGATAAAATGGGTATGGAAAATGTGCAAACTAGCATGGGAGAAGGGGAGTGCACCCGATGACTGGAAGACTGGCATAATAGTCCCCCTATATAAGGGCAAAGGGGAAAGAGGAGTGTGTGGTAACCACCGAGGAATATGTCTTCTAAGCGTAGTAGGGAAGGTATACAGTAGGGTAGTGATTGAGAGAGTGAGAGTCAGAACGGAGAAATGGATAGGCGACGAGCAGGGAGGCTTTAGGAAGGGAAGAGGATGTGTAGATCAGATTTTTACCCTGAATTGTGTTGTGGAGAAGTATCTGGAGAAGAAACAAAAGGTGTATGTTGCCTTTATGGACTTGGAGAAGGCATATGACAGAGTGGATAGAGAAGGTTTGTGGAAAGTACTTAGAATATACGGAGTAGAGGGCAAGTTGCTGAAAGCAGTGAAGAGCATGTATGAGGGTGCAAAGGCGGCAGTACGTGTGGAGAATGAGCAGAGCGAGTTCTTTGACCTGAATGTTGGTTTGAAACAGGGGTGTGTGATGTCCCCGTGGTTGTTTACTGTATATATGGATGGAGTTATGAAAGAAATACTATCAAGAGCAGTGGATGTTGGTGTATCGCTGAAAAGGGAGGGAATTGAGTGGAAGCTACCTATACTGCTGTTTGCGGATGATACAGTTCTGATGAGTGATAATGAATGGGAGTTGCAGGGTCTGGTAAATAAGTTTGGAACAGTGTGCGAAAAACGGAATTTGAAGGTAAATACGGGGAAGAGCAAGGTTATGGTCTTCGAAAGGGGTGAAGTCACAGAGTGTGAGGTGAAGCTGAACGGTCAGGCTATGGAGATCGTCAACTCTTTTAAGTATCTGGGCAGTGTGTTGAGTAAAGATGGGACTATGGATGAAGAGGTGCGGGAGAGGGTACAACAGGGGAAGAGCGTTGTAGGAACGCTAAAAGCAGTAACAAGAAATAGGGTGGTCAGTATGGAAGTGAAGAAGTCCTTGCATGACAGTGTGGTAATCCCGACACTGGCTTACGGAAGCGAAGCATGGACGTTGGTTGAGAGACTCAGACCAAGAGTGAGAGCAGTGGAAATGAATTACTTAACCTCTGAAGTGCGCACGGGGGTAATTGAAAACCTCCCCCTGTGCTGACGTATTTGAGGTGTTTCCGTCACTAAAATATTCATTGTACCATTAATAGCATTAATAATTATCCATATGCGCCTATTATGGGTTGATTATAAAGGTATTAACCTGAAACAACAATAAAACGAGTGAAAACAGCGTTTGGATGGCCAAATCGGAGATATAGCCCGCGAGTTGTATAATGTATGGGTGAGGCAAGCTACCTTCCCGCCAATTTTCCCCATGGCCACTGCGACACAGTCGATCGATACTCTCTCTCTCTCTCTCTTGCACTCGATTGCCATCAGTGATGACAACACCCTGCTTGCAACTCGCTAATGTTAGCACGAAAATATACCTCAGAATAAGGGAATAATAGGGAAAATAGGTGATAACTGAGGGATAGGAGGAAAGTGGGGAAGGAGGGGAGGTAGAGGACTGAGATTTTGCATGGCCCAGGGGCCAAAAAAAAATAAAAAAATAAAAAAATATTTTTTTTTTTTTTTTTTTTTTCGATGTCAAAAGTTGATTTTTAATTTTACTTACTCAGGAGAGTCTTCCCGCAGTCCGCCGGGGGAACTCTTAAGAGTCTTCCCGCAGCTCCCGGGTTAAGGAGTGCGTGCGGAATTACATGGAGGGATAGACAGACTAATGAGGAAGTAAGAAGGAGGTGTGGTGTGGAGGTAGATGTGCTGGAAAGTGTGAAAAGGAACAACTTGAGATGGTTCGGCCATATGGAACGTATGGAAAGCGAGAGAATGACTAAGAGGGTGTACGAGAGCGAGGTGGAGGGACAGAGGGGGAGAGGTAGACCGAATATGAGGTGGAAGGATGGAGTGAAGAACTACATGAATGAAGGCGGTGCTGGTTGGGGGGAGGGGCGTCGACTGACTGGGGACAGAGGTGCATGGGGGCGGTTCGTTCGTGGCCACCCCTTCGGGGATCACGGCGTCAGGCAATAGATAGATAGATAGATAGTATGCAAGAAAGGTAAATGGTTTATTGTGAGTTAATAGAGGTTAGTAAAGGTGTTAGTCATGCATGGTTAGTTCATTGATAGGAAGAATTCCTGTGCTACCTGGCAATGACTCAGAAGTCAAAACAGGGGCCAGGTATACCTCCGCGGGGCTGGGGGTCTCCCTCCTCGGGTGGGCAAAAAGGGGGAGCTGGGCGCCCTCTCTCTGTGATAGTCGTCCGGCGGCTGTGGCTAGGGGCTTGCCATATCACCAGTGTTTGTAATAACCCTCTGTGTATGAGACAGATGTGGGTGTCCTTAACCCGGGAGCTGCAGGGAGACTCTTAAGAGTTCCCCCGGCGGACTGCGGGAAGACTCTTGAGAGTAAGTAAAATAAAAAATCAACTTTTGACATCGAAATTTTTTATTTTTTTTTATTTTTATTTTTTTATTTTTTTTATTTTTTTTGGCCCCTGGGTCATGCAAAATCTCAGTCCTCTACCTCCCCTCCTTCCCCACTTTCCTCCTCTCCTTCAGTTATCACCTATTTTCCCTATTATTCCCTTATTCTGAGGTATATTTTCGTGCTAACATTAGCGAGTTGCAAGCAGGGTGTTGTCATCACTGATGGCAAGCGAGTGCAAGAGAGAGAGAGAGAGTATCGATCGACTGTGTCTCAGTGGCCTTGGGGGAAATTGGCGGGAAAGCAGTTTGCCTCACCCATACATTATACAACTCGCGGGCTATATCTCCGATTTTGACCATCCAAACGCTGTTTTCACTCATTTTATTGTTGTTTCAGGTTAATACCTTTATAATCAACCCATAATAGGCGCATATGGATAATTATTAATGCTATTAATGGTACAATGAATATTTTAGTGACGGAAACACCTCAAATACGTCAGCACAGGGGGACGTTTTCAATTACCCCCATGCGCACTTGTTAGGTTAATACCAAAACCGAAGGTGCCTTAGCTAGCTGGTTTTACTCGGATGGTTGTTAATTGTAGGGTTTGCTGGATGTGGTGGAGACTGGGTTGCTAACTCTGCCACATTTATCTGGAAGTATGGCAATAGAAGTTAGTTACTGGCGAGGCGGCTAGCCTCACACTGACGACCATTGGGTGCAGGGTTGTGAATGGGTTGTAAGAGAATAGATGGCATGCAAGGGGCTAGTAAAGTTCTAATGTTCTTCTGGCCTACTAATTGAAGGTAGGCTGGATAGGAGTATATATTATTATATAAAAGGTTGGAGAGCGTTAGCAATGGACAATTCAAGGATCTTCAAGAGGTATGAGAGAGAGGCTAGGTCGGACAAGAGTAGAGAAGCGCGGGGTCTTATAATGAGAGGGGAGGAGTGCAGGGGGGCTATAGGGGAATTTGACCCTAAGGTCTCTGGGCGTGGGGGTGGCATTAGGCTGCAGTTGATATGGAAGTTTGAAAAGGCAGTAGAATACGTTAGCCAAATGCTACCGGAGAATGCAACTATGGGGTGGTATATGAGTCTGGAAAAGATAGAGTTATGTGATCAGTCCGAGGGGTTATGGCCCTGGGAACTGCGTTTTCTATGAAATATATATATACCTGTACCAACAACAGCGGCAGTTCGTAGGGGTACTTAGTTATTGTTTCGGGGTACTTATGACAGATATTGGTAACAAGGTTATCTTATACAATCTCTGGTTGGGGTAAGAGGTGTATGACACGAAGTAAATTGGCGTAGTGTGGACTGTGGATACGAAGGAGGCAAGGGGAAGACGTATGACAATTGTGGAAAAGTAAATGGAAAAAGGTGAACACAATGGCAGATAAAAATACTTAACCTAAGGATTGAATACATAGATTTATGGGGCGATGGGTCTTCAGAAGCTTAGTCTGGCAAGACAAGATGTTAGGGAATGTTAATATTAATACTTAAACTAAGGATTGCATACATCGATGAACGACGACATTATAGTCGTCGTACTAATAAGGTGATGAAACCTGGTTGATCTGTACTTGGCACAATACGACACAAGGACAGTGCCGCTATGTTGTATCAATACTGGTGGCAGTTAATATTATAGAGACACTTAGTTACTAGAGGAACAATGCAAGGGGGCGACTGAGCACGGGTTACATATATCTATACTCGTCATGGGAAATGATATACAAGGTCTAGGGACAGGCGTGGGTGTTTTAACTTCTAAGATATATAACATCTACTTCTCGGATGTAAGAACATACATAGATATAATTATGGCTGTCTGATGTGTTGGCATTGGCTCAACGTCGGGACAGGGCATGGGTGTTTTTAATATGAATGTATATTCCTGTTCATCATCTTTGTAGTTAGGAGTGTAGGACACGAGGGGGTAGTGTACATGAGGTGTGGAAAAATGGTCAGTTTAGAAGGGGTATCTAGGTGCGGCCTGGAGCTGCTTAGCCCTGCGGGCTTGGGCCTGTCTGAATTGGCTGGCTCGGTCAGCTGGTCCTTTCGTTCTGTGGACCTTTCCTTTGGGTGTTTCTGTGTGGTGTTCGTTCGTGGCTTCTGTGGTGGGCTTCTCGTTCTGGGGCATTTTATCCTCTATTGTCTTTTTTGCATGTATTTGTATTAACTCTGAAGTCCCAGTCATGAAAGAACTCACCTCAACCAATAGCTAAACCTGAATAAAATCAGGACATAACTCATGGCTTAAGGCTAATATTTTTATAGGGTGTGGAATGAGGCAGCAAATAACAAACCATATTATACTTAAATCTATATTTATATATTTATCAAAATACAATAATCATATATAAAAGGAAGACTAAAACGTCCCACAGCCCTATAACAGAGTTTGACTAGGGTATCACACAACGATAACAATAAAGTATAGGCAGTGGATATTGGTCCGAACCGAAGCACTCGGCTATTACCCCTTACAACTAACTTGTTTCCTATATTAGCTTAATTAGAGTAATAATTAGGTGCTCCAATATCCACGCAATCACACATACAGTAAAAAAAGAATAAATAGATAAATAGAATTTTATAGAAAAACACAAAAATCAAAGTGATTTTGTGAGCTTGGAGTATGAAGGTTCCATATCAGAGAAATACGTGAAAGTTAGGAGAGCTTGCCATCCCGACTGTAACGACGGGTTTCTTTTCGTATATTTTCACAATTTGTAATACTAATTTGGCTCTGTCACTCTTTTGGCTTTGGGGGCATCACTCGTTACTGGCAGCCTGCATTTTGTCTCATTCATCCACATAGAAAAAAGTAACCTGACTAATTAAACCAAGCCGTATTTAGATTAGGATCGAGTATAATTTGGTAGCTTAGGTTAGTTTTGTTAAGTTTTATAATGATTTTTAAAATAAATCCGAGAGTTTCATACGAATATCAACTGCCTAAAATATATACTTGGCAATGTTCCCTGAATGTTGAGCGTGGGTTATTTTATTATTTTAATGCTAGCATAGCGTGCAAGTAATTATGTCGGTTTTTTATACTACAATCATATACTGCATTTTCTGTCACCCCAAAGTCTGATAACCCACTCTCCTATCTATGGCATCTGATCCCCGCCACCTTCTCCGCGGACGTTAGCCCAAGGTCCGCGGCAGTAGCAGGGGGTGGGGATATAAGTGTGATGATCTTAATTTCGCCTATTAATTAAGCTATTTTTCTAGTCAAGATTGTACCATAAGGTATGATATATATATATAATATAACAGCGACGCTTAAAAGAACTTAAAATTTAGGCATAAGTAAAACTACATAATAATAATAATAAGTGTGTCATCTGCAATAATTCTTAGGGAGGGTGGTCAGTGAGAGCAGGGAATATATAAGATTAGGCTAAAGTGCTTCAATCAGCTATAGGCTATTCTTGGTTGTCATAGCTCATAACACTTTAGTAAATGTACAATGAACTCTCTGTAATGTCTTGATAGAGCCTCATTTGGGTAAAATATCTTCAAACAACCCAAATGTTATGCCAGAACTTCCTCACAGGACTTGCGAAAAGGCGAAATTAAGATCATCACACTTATATCCCCACCCCCTGCTACTGCCGCGGACCTTGGGCTAACATCCGGGGAGAAGATGGCGGGGATCAGATGCCATACCTATCAGTGGGGTGGCACAAAATGTACAAATTTTACGAGCCTGCCTTCAAAATGTATAGGCCTATATAATATATACAACATTTGCTTAATATTGTTGAACATGAATGTAAATATATATTACAAAATGACCACTACAAAGTAAAACAAAGAATATAATACAGATGAAACATCGTAATATAATAAATATTATGAGGTATTTCAGGAACTGCAATGATCGACATATAGACATATCGGCAATAACTTAGAATATATACAATTGAAGATTGTTTGTGACATCATATATGAGGTGGAATTATACAAAACATTGTAACATTCGAGTAATAAATAGTTGCTTAGGTTAACATTTCAATAATTCTGAGTATGAGTGGCGGAATATTGTAGGTGACGAACACTACCATGCAGCCAAGCGGCTCGCTTGGTGTAGTGACTAGCGTCTCGGACTTCCACCCAGAAGGCCCGGGTTCGCGCCCACGCTCGGCGCATTAAAGATTTTTCACAAGCACTGAGTCGTTACCATCCCTCATGAGCAAAGGGATGGGGTAGTAGTACAGGACCCCAATGGAAATACGCCTAATCGGCCTTATTGAGCTATCCTTAGCTAGCTTAGCATGCGCTAGCTTTAAGAACTATTATTATTATTATTATTATAGCCGGTACAAGGGCTATCCCGAAACTCAGTCCACCTCCCAGCTATAGCAGACGAATACTGGCGTGCTTGGCATATATTTACCCCTATGGTAAAGCAGCCGCCATGCCCGATCTACATTCGTGCCTAATCACGATTCTATGTTAATGTATTTAACTTGGCTTTATTGTATTGACTAAACTAACCAATAATAAGTAACCTAATCCAATAAAATCAAGTAAAATACATCAAAATATAATCATGATTAAGCCGCATTTTCCTTTACCATCATTATCTCCGATAGACTGGAAATGGTGTCGTATTTCACACCCAAATGCCATAAAAGGGTGTCCAATATCAAGCCAACTCAACCCTGCTCCTCCACAGGGTTGAGGAAGTAAACAACTGGGTTAAAGTCAAGCCGATTTCGGGCTTTAAGTATATATCTGTAAGCAAGTCATCATATTTCATTGGCGAGTGTTAAAAAATTCTATCTATCTAAATGTAGTCTTAAATTAGCCCAAACATGCTGTAATGCCCTCGAAAATGTCCCGCACCCACAATAATACTAACCCGAGTTGACGTCAGGTATAGCGTAAAATAGTCGTAGATGGTAAGTCCAATAAACTCATCACGTGAAAAACACCACGAGACTATCACCTGGTTCTTAAAAATCGGACTAAGGTTGCTATACTTTTAGTACGTCCGTGGTAGTACAGTGGGTTAGCGCGCGGGCCTGGTGGTGATGGTGGTGCGTCACTAACCAGGGTTCGAACCCCACCCAAGGCATCTCAAAACCTGTGGGTTTTTAGGGGGGTTAAATTCCCTTCAGAGGTTCATACCCCACGCCAGGTACCAGGAATGGATCCTAAATGTGGACCTGGGGATATTTCAATTCCTATTTAATCTGGAAAAACCTAGCATTTCACATACGCCAAAGTAAAGATATTCACGATCATTCTAAATTGGGCTTTTGTGTATTTCCTCTTTAACCTCTGAAGTGCGCATGGGGGTAATTGGAAACGTCCCCCTGTGCTGACATATTTGAGGTGTTTCCGTCACTAAAATATTAATTGTGCCATTAATAGCATTAATACTTATCCATATGCACCTATTATGGGTTGATTATAAAGGTATTAACCTGAAACAACAATAAAACGAGTGAAAACAGCGTTTGGATGGTCAAAATCGGAGATATAGCCCGCGAGTTGTATAATGTATGGGTGAGGCAAACTGCTTTCCCGCCAATTTCCCCCAAGGCCACTGAGACACAGTCGATCGATACTCTCTCTCTCTCTCTTGCACTCGCTTGCCATCAGTGATGACAACACCCTGCTTGCAACTCGCTAATGTTAGCACGAAAATATACCTCAGAATAAGGGAATAACAGGGAAAATAGGTGATAACTGAAGGAGAGGAGGAAAGTGGGGAAGGAGGGGAGGTAGAGGACTGAGATTTTGCATGGCCCAAGGGCCAAAAATTTTTTTTTTTTTTTTTTTCGATGTCAAAAGTTGATTTTTTTTTTCACTCACTCATAAGAGTCTCCCCGCAGTCCGCCGGGGGAACTCTTAAGAGTCTCCCTGCAGTTCCCGGGTTAACCAGTAAGTGTTTATATTTATAAGAGTGTGCAAAATATAAATATGTTCTAATGTATAACTAGGAACCCCAAAAGGTTCACCAAACCCAAATAATACGAAGCGTTTGTTGACGTTCTTAAAAAAAAAAAAAAAAAAAAAAAACAGCTTGCGTACGCTTATACGATGCCAGGAGAGGAATGCTTCTTTATTAAACCCTCTAAGTAGCATATTATGTGAATGTTTCTTAAACTAATGGAACTGAAATTGTGTACATCGACTTCCAAACTGATCTGATGATCTCTGAACTTTGAAATAATTGTAATAGTTTCGAAATCTGCCCTTGATCATTATAACGGAATGAAGGTTCTTGGTACGATGTTGCCAATGTAGCGGCTACCGCTAGATCCAGCGAATGACTTGCATCACTTCCATCTAGCGACATCAAGATGTGATGAATTCTAGCGATATTCAAGTTAGTTTCCCTATTTTAAGGAATTGGAGAGATGTTTCGATTGTTAAAGATTATTCTAGATACTTCAACATATGTTTTCTAGTGACATACAAGTTTTTAGTGTCTGGTGACTATCTAGCGATTTGTCAATGCTATTCTAGCATACATTTGTGATTTGAGCCGCATTTTCCTTTACCATCATTATCTCTGATAGACTGGAAATGGTGTCGTATTTCACACCCAAATGCCATAAAAGGGTGTTAATATCAAGCCAACTCAACCCTGCTCCTCCACAGGGTTGAGGAAGTAAACAACTGGGTTAAAGTCAAGCCGATTCGGGCTTTAAGTATATATCTGTAAGCAAGTCATCATATTTCATTGGCGAGTGTTAAAAAATTCTATCTATCTAAATGTAGTCTTAAATTAGCCCAAACATACGCCAAAGTAAATATATTCACGATCATTCTAAATTGGGCTTTTGTTTATTTCCTCTTTAAACAACTAAATGTTTATACTTATAAGAGTGTGCAAAATATAAATATGTTCTAATGTATAACTAGGAACCCCAAAAGGTTCACCAAACCCAAATATACGAAGCGTTTGTTGACGTTCTTTAACAAAAAAAAAAAGAACAACAGCTTGCGTTCGCTTATACGATGCCAGGAGAGGAACGCTTCTTTGTTAAACCCTCTAAGTAGCATATTATGTGAATGTTTCTTAAACTAATGGAACTGAAATTGTGTACATCGACTTCCAAACCGATCTGATGATTTCTGAACTTTGAAATAATTGTAATAGTTTCGAAATCTGACCTTGATCATTATAACGGAATGAAGGTTCTTGGTACGATGTTGCCAATGTAGCGGCTACCGCTAGATCCAGCGAATCACTTCCATCACTTCCATCTAGCGACATCAAGATGTGATAAATTCTAGCGATATTAAAGTTAGTTTCCCTATTTTAAGGAATTGGAGAGATGTTTCGATTGTTAAAGATTATTCTAGATACTTCAACATATGTTTTCTAGTGACATACAAGTTTTTAGTGTCTGGTGACTATCTAGCGATTTGTCAATGCTATTTTAGCATACGTTTGTGATTTAGTTTATCTTGCATTTTTGTCTAAATTTGCCCTATTTCTCCAGAAGACTTCCTACATGGTATAGTGTATTGTTCTAGTGATAATTAAATATTATATAGGGAGTGAATGGAGAATGCTTGTGAATAGTTGAGTGAACACGTGGTCATTTGGAGTAAGGGGTCGGGCTCAAGTTGGACTAGATAATAGTCCATCAGGCGCCTGGCCCGGGGAGACGATTAATAAAATGCCCCAGAACAAGAAGCCCACCACAGAAGCCACGAGCGAACACCACACAGAAACACCCGGAAGAAAGGTCCACAGAACGAAAGGACCAGCTGACCGAGCCAGCCATTTCAGACAGGCCCAAGCCCGCAGGGCAAAGCAGCTCCAGGCCGCACCTACCTACCTTTTCTAAACTGACCATTTTCCACACCTCACGTACACTACCCCTCGTGTCCTACACTCCTAACTACAAAGATGATGAACAGGAATATACATTCATATTAAAAACACCCATGCCCTTTCCTGACGTTGAGCCAATGCCAACACATCAGACAGCCATAATTATATCTATGTATGTTCTTACATCCGAGAAGTAGATGTTATATAATTATCTTAGAATTTAAAACACCCACGCCTGTCCCTAGACCTCGTATATAATTTCCCATGACGAGTATAGATATATGTAACCCGTGCTCAGTCGCCCCCTTGCATTGTTCCTCTAGTAACTAAGTGTCTCTATAATATTAACTGCCACCAGTATTGATACGACATAGCGGCACTGTCCTTGTGTCGTATTGTGCCAAGTACAGATCAACCAGGTTTCATCACCTTATTAGGACGACGACTATAATGTCGTCGTTCATCGATGTATGCAATCCTTAGTTTAAGTATTAATATTAACATTCCCTAACATCTTGTCTTGCCAGACTAAGCTTCTGAAGACCCATCGCCCCATAAATCTATGTATTCAATCCTTAGGTTAAGTATTTTTATTCGCCATTGTATTCACCTTTTTCCATTTACTTTTCCACAATTGTCATACGTCTTCCCCTTGCCTCCTTCGTATTCACAGTCCACACTACGCCAATTTACTTCGTGTCATACACCTCTTACCCCAACCAGAGATTGTATAAGATAACCTTGTTACCAGTATCTGTCATAAGTACCCCGAAACAATAAGTAAGTACCCCTACAAACTGCCGCTGTTGTTGGTATATATATATTTCATAGAAAACGCAGTTCCCAGGGCCAACTAATAGTATCCATAACCCCTCGGACTGATCACATAACTCTATCTTTTCCAGACTCATATACCACCCCATAGTTGCATTCCCCGGTAGCATTTGGCTAACGTACTCCACTGCCTTTTCAAACTCCCATATCAACTGCAGCCTAATGCCACCCCCACGCCCAGAGACCTTAGGGTCAAATTCCCCTATAGCCCCCCTGCACTCCTCCCCTCTCATTATAGGACCCCGCGCTTCTCTACTCTTGTCCGACCTAGCCTCTCTCTCATACCTCTTGAAGATCCTTGAATTTCCCGTTGCTAACGCTCTCCAACCTTTTATATATATACTCCTATCCAGCCTACCTTCACTTAGTAGGCCAGAACAACATTAGAACTTTACTAACCCCTTGCATGCCATCTATTCTCTTACAACCCATTCACAACCCGGCACCCAATGGTCGTCGGTGCGAGGCTAGCCGCCTCACCAGTAACTAACTTCTATTGCCATACTTCTAGATAAATGTGGCAGAGTTAGCAACCCAGTCTCCACCACATCCAGCAAACCCTACAATTAACAACCAGCCGAGTAAAACCAGCTAGCCAAGGCACCTTCGGTTTTGGTATTAAGGACACCCACATCTGTCTCATACACAGAGGGTTATTACAAACACTGGTGATATGGCAAGCCCCTAGCCACCGCCGCCGGACGACTATCACAGAGAGAGGGCGCCCAGCTCCCCCTTTTTGCCCACCCGAGGAGGGAGACCCCCACCCCCGCGGAGGCATACCTGGCCCCTGTTTTGACTTCTGAGTCATTGCCAGGTAGCACAGGAATTCTTCCTATCAATGAACTAACCATGCATGACTAACACCTTTACTAACCTCTATTAATTCACAATAAACCATTTACCTTTCTTGCATACTCTGATCACTAAATTAGCACCTCAGCTATACCATAGAATGAAGATTGAACAATCTAAGAGAGATGCTCCTATCACAGCTGTCCCCATCCTCCTCGCAAAGTAGATCCAGTCTCTCTCCCCTAAATACTTCCAGTATAGCCAAAATAGTACCTCTTACTAAGGCTCAGTTATAGTAAAATATAAAGGCTTCCTATAGCCATGTGCCACAACAGTAAATACCATCTTACCTAGTCCCCATATCTATTGAGAGCTCAAATAAGTCCATAAGACTCGAGATCCCTACTGTCTACAGGGTCCAGAACCGAGCCTATAAATCTAGCTCCCGCCCCCAGTCAAATCAGTTGAAAGCTAGACACCAACCAGTGGTCACTACCCTGCAGTTAACCTCTAGCTCTGCCCTTGTGTTGTTCCGGAGTTGAGAGATTCCAGATCCGGCAGACTCCGTGGCAGAGAAGACTAATAGAAGCATCTGTCCATGTACAAGTCCTAACGTGCACCTTATAACCTTCACACAAATTCGTGGGTATATAAGTGTGTAGCCAGCAACGATCGTCAAGAGATCCGACTTGAGAACTTCCTACATTTCGGACCACCTGGACGGCCGAGGAACCAGTCGTTAGCCCCCAACATCACCGGAAGCAAGATAACCAGGACCAGATCTACAAATACTATTCAAGATTCATGTTGCTAGTACTAAGTGTTATAGTACTAGTTTGACACTCACTTATTAACTTTCTATAAAGTGGCTAAAACCTTGCCCAGTGTAACTCATATTTAACCATTCTATTTGGGACGTACTAAGCGATCAGTGCTCATTAATTAACAGGCGACATTGACTCTCGTAATTACCTTATTCAGATATTAAAACTCTAGTGATATCTAACGTTCGCCCACTGATTTGTGTTCTACGTATTTCTGCCATAAGAATATAAAACTTGGATCAGTACCCCCATGAGGTTACTAGAGATTCAGTGTTCTACAATATACGCGTGTCTAAAGCTAACTGTGAGCTGCTACTTGGGCACGCGACCAGCCAGTAAGAGATCTAATCAGTGAAATTGAATTACATGAATACATTGAGGTCTTCCAGTAAAATAAAACTTGCTAATTAAACCCATGATCAGAAGAGTATACCTGAACGTTGGAAGTGGGAGACTAGGCTCCATCCAGATCCGCTAATGCGGATTTGTTTTGTTTTTTGTTTTTTGTTTTGTGCGAGAATTACTATCTTTCCATGCTCTTTATTTACTTACTTCAATAAACTTGAACTTGTGTCGTGTTACCGTGTGTTTATTTTGTGTTCTCTATTCCTCATACCTTGTATTGTGCATGCAGCCTTATATACCCAGTCAATTAGAACTCACATTACCCAAGTTAAACCTGTAGAAAAACAGGGCATAACATTGGCGGCAGCGGTGGTTCTTGATTCGGATAAAAGGTTGCATTACATTGCAAGTTTGGAACAGCCAGAACACGAGAACATCATGGCGCACCGTTCTCACGTTCCCATCCCACATTATGATGAGGAAACTTATGAGATCGAAACATTCATGGACATAGTGAAACCCGTACTTGACCTAGCTTATACCACGGACGCACAAAAAATAGCCGTAACATTAACGCACCTGGGAAAAGCCGTTTCCCTGGTTGCCTATCAAGTGCACCCTGATCTCACCTGGGACGAATTTCGCCCAATAGTGATAGAAGCCATTAACCCTTTGGCGCACCTATAGTTTCCAATCAAAGTTTTTCCCACTCCGAAAGTATATCTCAGCTCACTCATAGCCAGTTTTGTGCCCGGCGATAATTTGTTTCTGTGACGTTTTTATCCACCAAAAAATCCTTGTATTTGGATTAATGATGTACCATCGGCTTTGTTATTGATTGAACTTGAAGATAAGCGAATAAAAACATAGAATAAATACAAAACAACCACATTGGGGCACTCCGAAATAAGAATTGTAAAAAAAAAAGTAAATACCTTATATCCAACTCGCGCTAGCTCAAAATTTTGCCCGCAACATTTTTGATTTGCATACATATATGGAAGTGGAATTTAATGAGGATTCCACTGGTAACTTCAGAATTACTATAAACGAAATAGTTACTGAGATACACGAATAAACGTGAAAGTATCGAAACACAGACTGAGCTGTACTCTGTTCCCTTCCCAGCCAGCCGTGAGTAAACGGTTAAACTGAGGGGGTTGCCAATTGTACCCATTGAACTAGACGTACTACTTAATATATATGCCAAATATGACGCGCGTCAGACGAAAACTTAATTTTCGGCGAATATTTTTAAGTTTAATGACTCTTAACGAGTCATCGTGCGCCTAGGAAAAAAATACCTAATGACTCTGAACGAGTCATCGTGCGCCAAAGGGTTAAGCCTTCGTTGGGCGTTTTCGTGGCCCACACCCGTATCCAAAACACTAAATTCGAAGGCGATGTAGATGCCACAGCGAATAAGATTGCCCAACACATAAAAATTTCTTTCCCCACGTTGACCAGAATACAACAAGAACAGCAAATTCTGGTCAACCTTGTGTCGATATTGCCCTCAGCAGTAAAAGACCATTTCCGGGTGCACGATTTCGTCGGATACAGAAAAGATCTCATCACGATCCGACGTATTTTGGCCGTGCGCACAGAAGCACCCACCCAAATCGCTGCAATCAAGAGGTTTCCCACGCACCCGCAGCAAACCAACCACCAAAACTCCAAGAATGCCTACCCAGCCTCATCCTTCAACAACAGACCCACCTACCCTTCCGGCAAGCCCCAACCCAGTAGACCCCGGTTCCAACCGACCCAGCCACGCAGAATCTTCAACCGGAACAGCAACTACAACACCTACCAAAGTAAAAACCCTACCTTAGTTATTATCAACCCCTATGATTTCCCTGCCTGTAATGCTCAGTGTGCCCTCCATCAAATTCGTGACTCTGCCAAACCTCGCCCCTCTACTCCTCGCATTTCTGTAAATGAAGAGGAGTGGGGACAAGAGGAAGAAATAGCCCCCCATATCATGACCTCAGACGATACCGAAGAAACCCTGGAGGAGGTAGATACCGACCCCCAGGATTTTTAAAGTATCCCCCGCCCACGATGGGCTCGGCGGGGGACGCCATAACTAGTCGCACTGCCCCCATTTATTACATGGCCAAAATCAAGGACATTCCTGTCCGCTTGCTAATCGACACGGGAGCTGCCAAGTCATGTTTGTTCAAATCTTACTATGAAGAACATCCCCGACTATTTGGCCCTTTGTTAAACACCAAAACAGAACTCATCTCAGCTGCTGATACTTACTTAAATCTCCTAGGAGACACTTTACCCCTATCAGTAACCACTCCTGACCCCCATGCTCGTTGTTATCACACATTCACAGTATTTTCCTCCAACTGTAAACATTATGATGGTTTCCTTGGACTTGACCTCCTTCAAAAACTCCAGGCCCAGATTGACTGCGGCCAAAGGCTGATCTCATTCAAAAACAAATTCCAGCCCAAAGCCTCTGACAAACCAATCACGCAGAAACCCATTCCCAAAAAGAAAAAACAACCTCCCCCTCAACAAACCCTGAGTCAGGGTTACCAAGTTGCAGCTAGCACTAAGGTGACTCTTAAAACCTCCCCTTGCCCCGAGTTCTCTCAAAACCTCACTCAATTCAGTAAAAAAAATGCCTCAACAAACGAAAGAAGACAAGTCCAAGCAACTCCCTCTCGGTAACCCCCTCAATTCTCGTAACTCTGTCCAAAATAAATCCTCCCATGTTTTCAGGACAGACTCTGATATATGTAACATAATTCTATCCAATGTTTATGTACACATGTTTCCAGAGAAAATGCCGACCAATGTAACCAACAATGTTTTTCCCATGCCCCCAGAAATGTTCAACTATCCCACAACCAACACCAATTCCCTTGTGACAGTTTGCCGTCCGTAGCTCCTTTTTCCCCCCACACAATTCACACCCCTAGAAAATTTCACAACCCCACACTTGACTCGCCCTCTCATGACCAACAAACTCACCAGTCCCACATAACCTGTAACCAGACCGTTACTGCCACCAAAAAAATTCCCCACCTTCGTCCTGTTAACAACCCCAAATCAATACACCAGTCCTACACCAATAACCCATGTTCTACACCTAACTTTTTCCCCACCAACCCTCCGCAGTCCCCCCAGCAAATCCCGTTTTCTAACTCGCTCACCTCTCACCCCTCTGAACCGCCCGCACGCGCCGTTAATCCCCCCCTCACGCGTGCCGACAGATGGACACAACCATGTTCCCACCATGCCCCCAGAAATGCCCAGCTATTCCACCACCACCCCAATCCCCCTTGTGACAGTTTTTCGTCAGTAGCTCCCTTCCACCCCCACACAATTCACACCCCTAAAAAACTTCACAACCCCACACTTGACTCGCCCTCTCATGACAAACATAACCACCAAACCCACATAAACTCCAAACAAACCGTTACTGCCACCGACAACGCTCCCCCCACCAACCCTCCGCAGTCCCTCCAACAAATCCCGTTTTCTAACCCCCTCACACCGCGCCCCACTGATCCTCTCACACGCGCCGTTAATCCCCCCCTCACGCGTGACCCCCACCAAAGTGACCTTGCCCCCCTTATAAGTACCAAGCACCTGCTCGCCAGTCAATCCCCCACCATCATTAGCCCAGTGGTAGTTCAGGATAAATGCCAAATTCCCCCCCACCATCAAAAATGGGTGAACCTGCGGCCCATACCCCAAACTCACATGATATTTTCCCCCACTAACACGTCCCCCAACCCCCATCGTTGCCTCTTACAACCCGCCATCATTTCCGCTCGCATCAACCACATTCTCGTGGCAAATATCTAGAGGAACCCCTGACATTACCAAAAGGTCTCATTATAGGAGACCTCGAAACTTTCGATGACCTCCCCATACATTGTAACGACACCCCTACCAGCCTCCAATTGCCCCCTCTTCCTGAGACACTATCTGACCACCAAAAGAACGGCATGTACGACCTACTGCTGGAATTCAGTGACGTGTTTGCCCAACAACCCACCGAAATCGGACAGACTGATGTAGAACAACACATCATTAACACCACAGGCCCCCCCATACGACAACCATCCCATAGAAAGAACCCCATACAACGTCAGGAAGAGGAACGCCAAGTCCAGGAAATGTTAGAGGCCGGGATTGCCACCCCGTCCATTAGCCCCTGGTCTTCCCCTGTTGTCTTAGTCAAATAGAAAGATGGGACAACCACCCGTTTTCGCGTCGATTACAGGAGGTTAAATGACATAACCATTAAAGACGCTACGCCCTTATCCCGAATAGGCGATTCCCTTGACTCCCTATACGGATCCAAATGGTTCACTACCCTCGACTTGCAAGCAGGGTATTGGCAAGTGCCTATCAAGGCCGAGGACCAAAAGAAAACAGCATTTTCCACTAGTGGTAGCCATCACTATGAATTTAACGTCCTACCTTTTGGCCTCTGTAATGGACCCGCCACTTTCTCCCGTTTGATGGAAACGGTATTACATGGCCTAACCTGGGAGACCTGCCTAGCCTATCTGGACGATATTATTGTGTACTCTCCAACCTGGGAAGAACACCTCCTCAGGTTGAGACAAGTCCTTCAAAGAATCCGAGCCGCCGGGTTGAAATTAAAACCCTCAAAGTGCGTGATTGCCCGGAATAAGGTAGATTTTCTCGGACACATGATATCTGAACATGGTATTGCGCCAGACCCAAAGAAACTTCAAGCCATACAAAACCAAACCCCACCCACCACGGTTAAAGGAATACGTTCGTTTCTAGGTTTAGCCACATACTACATACGTTTCGTCCCCCACTTTGCCACCATAGCCAGACCCCTCCACCAACTTACCCACAAAGACACCCCATTTGCCTGGACACCTGAAAGAGACCTCGCGTTTAACACTTTGAAGCAAAAGCTAATCCAAGCCCCTATTGTCGTTTTCCATGACTACCAGAAACCTTTCCGTCTTTATACCGACGTATCTCTGTACGCCATAGGTGCAGTTTTAGCTCAATTCAGAGATGGAAAGGAACATGTGATAGCGTATGCCAGCTCCACCCTCACCCCACCCCAACAGAATTACGCAGCCACCAAGAGAGAGTGCTTAGGGATCATTTGGGCACTCAGCCACTTCCGGTCATTTGTGTTGGGCGCAAAACTCGAAATAATTACCGACCATCAATCTTTACAATGGCTGCGTAGGTGCGAAACCAACTCAGCCATTTTGGTACGTTGGAGGGAGACACTAGAGGACTACGACTTTACCATACAATATCGTCCCGGCAAACTCCATACTAATGCAGACGCCCTGTCACGTTTGCCAGTACCAAAAGACCCCCCCACCAACCTAGCCGCCTTACAAAACACTCAATTGGTATCTACCCCCACCCCCCGACAGAATGCCCCCCCAGCCCCCTCCCTAATTCAATCTTGGGAAGCACGAATCAGACCCCCCTGGATACCGTTAAATGTCTTCAGGAGACTGACTCGCTGGGGAGATCAACTTGCCACAGACACTGGTCACATAATCTTGGACCCCACCATTGCCCACGACTACATGATTGCCATCCACGAGGGAAATGGCATACACCTTGGACAAAAGAAGATGTTAAAGATCTTCACAGACCAATACTGGACCCCCAACCCCTCCAAAATTGCACAACGAGTGACAGAATCCTGCAAACCGTGTTTATTGGGAAAGGATAGATCACGCACCCCAGGCCCAGCTGGTACCATTTCTGCCAACAAACCGTTCCAAGTCCTATCCCTCGACATCATGGGCCCGTTCCCTTCTTACGCTGGCAACCGCTATATCGTCACATTTGTGGACGTATATTCAAAATTTTTAATAGCCTGCCCAGTTAAAGACCACACAGCCACCACAGTCGCCACACTGCTTGCCACAGAAGTGTTCCCTATATTCGGCCTTCCCCTTGCTCTTCTATCGGACAATGCCCCCGAGTTTAGTGGACACGTTTGGCAACAATTCACCCAACAATGCGGTATTAAGATTAAACACTCATCCCCGTACTGGCCTCAAGGAAATGCTATATGCGAATGCAGCCATCGCACCATCAACAACCAGTTACGTACAAGAATGATTGCTCTTAACACCTCAGACTGGCCATCACAACTAAAGATGATACAGTGGGGTATGAACACCTGTCCTCAAGAAGACGGTATTTCCCCTCATGAACGTGTTTACGGTGTACCCCCCCTGTTACTGCCATTCCACCACCACGCTCACCTTCCCTCCACCACCTCCACAATTGACCCATTGCAACATCTGCAAAACACCCTCCATACCGCCCAGATCTGTCAGGACACCAAAACTGATAACATCGATGACAAAAACCCTTTCGCCATCCATGACACCGTAATGGTAGCCAACCTCCCTATCACCAACAAGTTAGGCCCTCGCTATGTCGGGCCCTACACCGTCATACAAGTCCCAAATGCCTTTCAAGTCACCATCGACTATCACGGCGTGACTCGCACGCTCCGAACTAGATTCGTCCGAGCGTTTAAACCTCTAAAGCCACAAGACATTACCCCACCCCACACGTCCGACCCTAAATTAAACACCCCTACTCACCCTCCCACTCAGGCTATGAATATTCCCATACAAACCCCTAAGGACCTAAGCCCTCCAGTACCGAACCGACAAATCATTTCTCAACATACCCCCCAAACTAACCTCCACAAACCCCAAGCCCCCACTATCACACCCTCTTCCACCATGACACC
The DNA here is from genome assembly GCA_037953745.1 of Lithodes maja. Classification (NCBI taxonomy): domain Eukaryota; kingdom Metazoa; phylum Arthropoda; class Malacostraca; order Decapoda; family Lithodidae; genus Lithodes; species Lithodes maja. The sequence goes on along the minus strand of JBAKBP010006681.1, from coordinate 72,281 downwards.
TTCCTTCACTTCTGATAGTCAAGTTCCTCCCCAACTTATCCAAGTACGAAAACCTCCACCCACAACCCCGACCACAACAGAAACCCTCCCGTCTAGCCCTGACATACCTCCACCAGGCACCACAGTGAGAAAACCACCACCCCCACCCCAAACCAAGTACACAACCAACCGCACCACACCTCACTACCTCAGTAACCTCACATTACAACTTACGCCCACGACAAAAATCGTTTAAAACCTCCAGAAAACACACCCTGCTAACCAAGTTCCGTAGGGCTGCCAGACCACTACCCCCCTCCTCCTCCTCTTCTTCTTCGTCGAATTCTCCCCCACAAAGGGAAAGAAGACGAATAATCACCAGCAAATCACCAACCTCATCAAACGACACACCCCACACACGCCCCTACCCCCAACCCTCCAACTTAAATCTACACTCCTTACCCACCCGTCTAGCCCCCCCGCATCCGCCCCTTTCCCCTCCACGATCCCCACCACCCCACCCACACACCGACCAACCTCCTCATCTCACCGTACCCCCAACCACCCAACCCCTAAGAAATCCCCCCCCCCCCACAAAGTCACCCCTGAGAAAACCCCCACATGTCCTTTACCTGTAAAACGTTCTTCCCCTCAATATAAAACATCGTCGAGCGACTCAAGTCCCACGACAAACATCTACCTTCCCACCAGGACCGCCAGAGGTAGAATAATCAACAGACCCATCAGATTTAAAGACAGCAATACACAAATAACACCCCGTTCTGACACTAAGGACCCAAGCCACAAAGCACACACACCCCCTCCTTCCCACACACCTCCTTCACCCACCTTACCTAAACCGATCTTGCGCATTGCCTCACTATATATTCCCAACCTACAACACCGCCCAAGAAAACCAAATAAAACCCAGACTCACATTCCCCCTTCATCCCCAGCTCTGTTGTCACGCGTGAATCCCCTTTCGGTTAGTAACCCATTCACCACACTAAACAGACTTCCTGTCAATCCCACACACCTCACTCCAACCCCCACGGGGGAAAGCTACAAACCATTCATACGAAAGGTTAAAGTAAAAACCCCCACTGGACACTTGGCCCGTGTACCACACCCACACCAAGCCCGGGCAGCCGCCCGCCACAACACAGAGGACACATTCTTACAGGTATACATTGACCTGCAAAAGAAACCTGACCGTCGCTCTCTTGCTTGGTGGAACTTTCTAAATACCCTTAAAATGACCCACCATGACTATGCTTCTTTTTACTTCACCCTTGAGGCTCGAGGACGAGCCTATAATGAAGGAGAGGGAAGTAAAATGCCCCAGAACAAGAAGCCCACCACAGAAGCCACGATCGAACACCACACAGAAACACCCGGAAGAAAGGTCCACAGAACGAAAGGACCAGCTGACTGAGCCAGCCATTTCAGACAGGCCCAAGCCCGCAGGGCTAAGCAGCTCCAGGCCGCACCTACCTACCTTTTCTAAACTGACCATTTTCCACACCTCACGTACACTACCCCTCGTGTCCTACACTCCTAACTACAAAGATGATGAACAGGAATATACATTCATATTAAAAACACCCATGCCCTGTCCCGACTTTGAGCCAATGCCAACACATCAGACAGCCATAATTATATCTATGTATGTTCTTACATCCGAGAAGTAGATGTTATATATCTTAGAAGTTAAAACACCCACGCCTGTCCCTAGACCTCGTATATCATTTCCCATGACGAGTATAGATATATGTAACCCGTGCTCAGTCGCCCCCTTGCATTGTTCCTCTAGTAACTAAGTGTCTCTATAATATTAACTGCCACCAGTATTGATACGACATAGCGGCACTGTCCTTGTGTCGTATTGTGCCAAGTACAGATCAACCAGGTTTCATCACCTTATTAGGACGACGACTATAATGTCGTCGTTCATCGATGTATGCAATCCTTAGTTTAAGTATTAATATTAACATTCCCTAACATCTTGTCTTGCCAGACTAAGCTTCTGAAGACCCATCGCCCCATAAATCTATGTATTCAATCCTTAGGTTAAGTATTTTTATCCGCCATTGTGTTCACCTTTTTCCATTTACTTTTCCACAATTGTCATACGTCTTCCCCTTGCCTCCTTCGTATCCACAGTCCACACTACGCCAATTTACTTCGTGTCATACACCTCTTACCCCAACCAGAGATTGTATAAGATAACCTTGTAACCAGTATCTGTCATAAGTACCCCGAAACAATAACTAAGTACCCCTACGAACTGCCGCTGTTGTTGGTATATATATATTTCATAGAAAACGCAGTTCCCAGGGCCAACTAATAGTATCCATAACCCCTCGGACTGATCACATAACTCTATCTTTTCCAGACTCATATACCACCCCATAGTTGCATTCCCCGGTAGCATTTGGCTAACGTACTCCACTGCCTTTTCAAACTCCCATATCAACTGCAACCTAATGCCACCCCCACGCCCAGAGACCTTAGGGTCAAATTCCCCTATAGCCCCCCTGCACTCCTCCCCTCTCATTATAAGACCCCGCGCTTCTCTACTCTTGTCTGACCTAGCCTCTCTCTCATACCTCTTGAAGATCCTTGAATTTCCCGTTGCTAACGCTCTCCAACCTTTTATATATATACTCCTATCCAGCCTACCTTCACTTAGTAATAATAAATAATAAAAATAATTGTCTGGTTACTTATATAGCGCTCGTTCTCCTCCTTCGAGGATTCACAAGCGCTTGGCTTTCTTCAGTCTACCAGAGACCATTACCCATCCCCCTTGCTCATGGGGAGATGGTAACCGCCGGCTATATCCCAGAAAACCTTTTCAATCTGAGCGGGGATTGAACGCTAGACCTTCAAGATGGGATTCAGGCACGCTATCAACTGAGCCAGCCGGACGGCTGGTCGGCTAGTAGGCCAGAACAACATTAGAACTTTACTAACCCCTTGCATGCCATCTATTCTCTTACAACCCATTCACAACCCGGCACCCAATGGTCGTCGGTACGAGGCTAGCCGCCTCACCAGTAACTAACTTCTACTGCCATACTTCCAGATAAATGTGGCAGAGTTAGCAACCCAGTCTCCACCACATCCAGCAAACCCTACAATTAACAACCAGCCGAGTAAAACCAGCTAGCCAAGGCACCTTCGGTTTTGGTATTAAGGACACCCACATCTGTCTCATACACAGAGGGTTATTACAAACACTGGTGATATGGCAAGCCCCTAGCCACCGCCGCCGGACGACTATCACAGAGAGAGGGCGCCCAGTTCCCCCTTTTTGCCCACCCGAGGAGGGAGACCCCCACCCCCGCGGAGGTATACCTGGCCCCTGTTTTGACTTCTGAGTCATTGCCAGGTAGCACAGGAATTCTTCCTATCAATGAACTAACCATGCATGACTAACACCTTTACTAACCTCTATTAATTCACAATAAACCATTTACCTTTCTTGCATACTCTGATCACTAAATTAGCACCTCAGCTGTACCATAGAATGAAGATTGAACAATCTAAGAGAGACGCTCCTATCACAGCTGTCCCCATCCTCCTCGCAAAGTAGATCCAGTCTCTCTCCCCTAAATACTTCCAGTATAGCCAAAATAGTACCTCTTACTAAGGCTCAGTTATAGTAAAATATAAAGGCTTCCGATAGCCATTTGCCACAACAGTAAATACCATCTTACCTAGTCCCCATATCTATTGAGAGCTCAAATAAGTCCATAAGACTCGAGATCCCTACTGTCTACTGGGTCCAGAACCGAGCCTATAAATCTAGCTCCCACCCCCAGTCAAATCAGTTGAAAGCTAGACACCAACCAGTGGTCACTACCCTGCAGTTAACCTCTAGCTCTGCCCTTGTGTTGTTCCGGAGTTGACAGATTCCAGATCCGGCAGACTCCGTGGCAGAGAAGACTAATAGAAGCATCTGTCCATGTACAAGTCCTAACGTGCACCTTATAACCTTCACACAAATTCGTGGGTATATAAGTGTGTAGCCAGCAACGATCGTCAAGAGATCCGACTTGAGAACTTCCTACATTTCGGACCACCTGGACGGCCGAGGAACCAGTCGTTAGCCCCCAACATCACCGGAAGCAAGATAACCAGGACCAGATCTACAAATACTATTCAAGATTCATGTTGCTAGTACTAAGTGTTATAGTACTAGTTTGACACTCACTTATTAACTTTCTATAAAGTGGCTAAAACCTTGCCCAGTGTAACTCATATTTAACCATTCTATTTGGGACGTACTAAGCGATCAGTGCTCATTAATTAACAGGCGACATTGACTCTCGTAATTACCTTATTCAGATATTAAAACTCTAGTGATATCTAACGTTCGCCCACTGATTTGTGTTCTACGTATTTCTGCCATAAGAATATAAAACTTAGATCAGTACCCCCATGAGGTTACTAGAGATTCCGTGTTCTACAATATACGCGTGTCTAAAGCTAACTGTGAGCTGCTACTTGGGCACGCGACCAACCAGTAAGAGATCAAATCAGTGAAATTGAATTACATGAATACATTGAGGTCTTCCAGTAAAATAAAACTTGCTAATTATACCCATGATCAGAAGAGTATACCAGAACGTTGGAAGTGGGAGACTAGGCTCCATCCAGATCCGCTAATGCTAGCAGTTCCCTTCTATTATTTGTTTTGTGCGAGAATTACTATCTTTCCATGCTCTTTATTTTCTTACTTCAATAAACTTGAACTTGTGTCGTGTTACCGTGTGTTTATTTTGTGTTCTCTATTCCTCATACCTTGTATTGTGCATGCAGCCTTATATACCCAGTCAATTAGAACTCACATTACCCAAGTTAAACCTGTAGAAAAACAGGGCATAACATTCACCCAAGGCATCTCAAAACCTGTGGGTTTTTAGGGGGTTTAAATTCCCTTCAGAGGTTCGTACCCCGCGCCAGGTACCAGGAAAGGTTGATCCTAAAGGTAGCCTGGGGATAATTCCCATTCCTATTTAAACCCTGGTAAAACCTAGCATTTCATTGGTGGCAGCTAAGGAACGTGACCAGGTAGCTAAGTGGAGCACCCGTCACGCGAACCCTAAAAACCATATTGAGATAGCTAAGGCAAAAAGGCTACGATACCTTACGACCTTACGAGGCTAGGGATTAGCCTAACTAAAAAGGAATGTGGTGTAATGCCCTCGAAAATGTCCCGCACCCACAATAATACTAACCCGAGTTGACGTCAGGTATAGCGTAAAATAGTCGTAGATGGTAAGTCCAATAAACTCATCTCGAGAGACTATCACCGTGGTTCTTAAAGATAGTCGTAGATGGTAAGTCCAATAAACTCATCTCGAGAGACTATCATCTGGTTCTTAAAAATCGGACTAAGGTTGCTATACTTTTGTACGTCCGTGGTAGTACAGTGGGTTTGCGCGCGGGCCTGGTGGTGATGGTGGTGCGTCACTAACCAGGGTTCGAACCCCACCCAAGGCATCTCAAAACCTGTGGGTTTTTAAGGGGGTTAAATTCCCTTCAGAGGTTCGTACCCTGCGCCAGGTACCAGGAAAGGTTGATCCTAAAGGTAGCCTGGGGATAATTCCCATTCCTATTTAAACCCTGGTAAAACCTAGCATTTCAATTAATATGAAGGGTGTGCCTGGAAGTGTGGTGGGAGGGCTTGTGGCTTTGGCTCCGCTGCATGTCTGCCTGCCGAGATCAGAACCTCTCCGGGTGGTCAGGGGCCGGGGGAGTGCTGGAGCAACCTTGGTAACCCTGGTCTCTGGGTCTTCTCCTGGGTGACCTGGATGTGTGAGAGTTTGTGTTTTTTATCTGTGTTTATTTTTTGTTTTATGTTGTTTTTGTGTTTTCCCTGTTCTTGCTCTGTCTTGAGTCGGCTACCCCCAAAATGGGGATTGGGCCTGAGCATATAGATAGATAGATAGATAGATACAGGGCTATTTTAAGTTGGCTGATGAATATGAAGCAGTAATATGCTGGACGATGAGAACACTGTATGTAAACATGTCTCGGATATCACTGATAATTTTTGGCATTTTCTGCCAAAAGCCCAATGGCTTATCAGTGGTGGTAACACAAAATGCAGCTTTAGTTTATCTTGCATTTTTGTCTAAATTTGTCCTATTTCTCCAGAAGACTTCCTACATGGTATAGTGTATTGTTCTAGTGATAATTAAATATTATATAGGGCTATTTTAAGTTGGCTGATGAATATGAAGCAGTAATATGCTGGATGATGAGAACACTGTATGTAAACATGTCTCGGATATCACTGATCATTTTTGGCATTTTCTGCCAAAAGCCCAATGGCTTATCAGTGGTGGTAACACAAAATGCAGCTTTAGTTGATTACTGATTGTAAACATGAATGTAGCGGCATCACGGCTGCGGCTATGTTCCGACATTTCTAAACAAAATCATTTTACATGTTAAGATTATTATTTGAGTCCTTATTTTGGGATTATTTTGATCTACTTGAATTTATACAACATTGTGATGGGTATGCATATAATATAATTGCTTAATTTTGAGTATATGTATACAAAGTCTAATATAGGTTATCACCCTTTCATACGATTATGACGATTCTTTCGGATATTCTGAGGATATAGCTAGGTACATTTATAATTATCACATCCAAATCGATTATTTGTATATGGATATTTATTAGTGGCCCCTCCATCATTGACGATTATGCCTATTACATAAGGCATCCTCTTCAAACACTCATTTACCGTAGTTTGAATCTACCGCGCAGAGCATAAAAAATTGAGGAGCCTTCATCATGAGCTCACGCAACCTCACTCATGGTTCGTCATTATGAAATTGGGTACTCACTACGAAAAAACTTTGTAAAAAATAACAAATAAAAAGAAAATAAGAATAACTAATCATAAGCTTTCCATAACTTCGTGGATGTAGCCTACTTGTGTGGATCTTTGACCAGACGCTGACTTCAGGCGTCATTCTTCCTTCTCTGCTCTGCGCTCAACCTGCCCTAACGTGTCTCCCCACGCTCCGCTCGTTCCGCATTTGCTGCGTCCCTAGTGAGTTTTTTCTCATTTGTTTACTCTGGGATGTATCGAGTAAGGTTAGGATATGCGTAGCAGGAGTGTCATGGGCGGGCTGCCCGCAGTTCAGTGTATTTGGGTCGTGTGTTTGGGACGCCTATTTCGGGTGTACCCTCGTGGTCCCGTGGTGGACACGTGAAACGTTTTCGCGGATAGCTAGCCAAGTTTATTTCGTTGGCTTTAATTATGCGTTATTAGTCTTCTTTTTATCTTTCTGATGAAGTTGCCTTCTTTGTTGTTTTCTGACGTTCCTAGCGTATTTACTTCACTTAGTGAAGTTTTTTCTAGGTCCCGTGTCAGTACTCCCTCTCCGGGGTTTATTTCTTCGAGGTGTGTTGGCGACTGTTCCTGTTGTGGTATAATTCAGTGCTTTTTGTTTTTATTACGACATGTTTAAGCGATACTCCGTCTGCTTAGGCCTAGCCAGCCTCTCGTAGCTTTTTTACATGTGCAAGTGTTATTGATTTATTATATAAATATGTACTACTGTGTCATGTGTGTTCTGGATAAGTTGTGTATTGGCTTATTCCAGGCACTATTTGTGTACCTCCGATTGCATCTGGTTGGTGTGGGTTACCGTTTCCATCGGGGTTTTCTCGATTGCTCTGTAAAAATCCGGCTGGGTCTCAGATTGCGTCTGGCGGGTGTGGGATGCCTTTTCCGGCGGGTTTTCTCGATTGCAACCGAGAAAATCCGGCTGGTTGCCGAGTTTTAATCACGCGTGATTAAAATATTTAGGCTTGTTTTCCCCGGCGAGTGGTGGCTTGAGGGCTCTCCAGAACTGCGTCTCTGTAGTGGGGCCTGGGTTCAGGCTTACTGTATGTCTCCCGGCGGAATGGCTTTCCCCGATTCAACTAGGGGTTCATGCGGACACCTGTTGACTATAGTTTTTCCCGGTTTTGCAAACCCGTTAAAAAACTGGGCTGTTTTGTTTGAATTAGTCTTTCCACCCCGGCGATCTTTTGCAAAGAAGTGGGGATAGGAACAATTGGGGTTAACTTTTCTATCAATTTTCACCCTGCGGTTGAACCTCGAGAGGGTGGGAATCACGGATTTACAATCCGGTAGAATTAACCAAACAATTGAGGGATACAATTGGCAGAGGTGGGCGCGCTCCGGTGGGACCGGTAATGCGGCAGCGCTCCGCGCTCATCAGACATAAGGTAATGCGGCAGCGCTCACGCGCTCCTTTTGTCAGCAGACCCGATGCGCTTCCCGCTCCGCGCTCCTGCGCTCCGCGCCCCCAAAAATAGGTATATAAAAAAAAAAAAGTAAAAAAACAGCTTCTAGAAGTTATTTAATGATTTACCTTTGTCCTTCACTTTGTCCTTTGTCTTTCACTTCACTAAATTCCAAGAATTCAAAACATTAAAAAAAACTCAAGTCGTGGTGTCTTTCTGAAGTTAAACTGTTTAAGTTTCTCACTTTCTCAGTTTCTGTTATTCTTTATGTCATATCAATGAATCAAATATCAATGATATGATATGATTGATATCATTGTGAGTTTGTGACATTGTGACTGTCCATTGATATCTATGATATGACATAAAGAATTACAGAAACTGTCCAAACTGAGAAACTAGGTCCGAAACTGCCAGGTCCGACGGTATATAATTTATAATAATTATATATATACGGCCGGGAGTAGGGTCTTGTCAGCTGTCAGTGTCACGCCCAGTGCCAGGTCCGTATATAATTATATACTGACTCGCCGAAAAAAATTCGTAGCAGCGAAACGACTGCACCTATGGCTTTCATATTTTTAGTTTTTTACCACATGTACCTTACCCTTCTGCATACCCACCACGGCACCACTACTACCCCAAACCCCTCCTCCCACCCACTCGCTGACTATCGGTCGCCTCACAAGGAAAAAAAAAAAAATCTGTGGCGGCGAAACGATTGCACCAATCGGTTCCATATTTGTGTGACAAGTGCCTTACCCTTATGCCTTCCCTCCACCACACCCCCAACTGCCTCCCACAACCCACTTCCAGCGTATCCGTACGAAGAAAAGGAAAACAAATAAAATCTGTGGTGGCGAAACTACCTCACCAATCGGCTTCATATTTGTAACAGAGTCAATTACGCTTCTACCTTCCCCCCACCATCCCCCAAACCACCCTCCCACCCATACATTCAAGTAACATTCCGATAGTATCGATACCATAAAATGATAAAAGTCTCTGAAGTCTATAGTGTCTTTTGACTATCAGACAGTCAGACAGGCTCGGGCTATACCACTGCCAGACTTACCCTTAGGCCCCTTCGTAAGCTGTAACTTGCCCGTAAGGTTTACTTTGCGTTAGCAAAAGCCAAAAAAAACAAAAAAACAAGTTAACAACTGTAACACTGTCAGTCTGTCACTATCATAGTATCACTGTATCACAGTTCACTAACACCGTGGGTAACACCGTACGAACGGTACGATGACTGTACACGATAATGACGTTCTTGTACCTGTTGTTGACAGGAAAAATCGCCTCCGGAGCGCCAGAAAGGAGCGCGAATTTCTAGCTGCGCTCCCCGCCTGCACTCCGATTTCAGAATTTTGCCGCTCCTCGCTCCTCTATATTGGTAATGCGCACCGGATCGCAGAGCGCAGAGCGCCAAATGGCACGCACCTGCCCACCTCTGACAATTGGGTATCGAGACATTCAACTTACGGCGATCTATGAAGGCTTCGAAAGGAGTCAGATCTATTGATTAAGATGGGCTTAACCTGGTTATTATTATTATTATTATTATATGAGATGCCGAAGTCTCCAACCAGGGTGCAGAAACACCATCAAGATCAATCCACACAAAACACCCGGAGGCACTGGAGAGAGACTATGGCAACTTAGGAAAAAATAAAAACATACACTGTATACTGTACTGTACATATACACATATTAAACACAGATAACATATTATGCAGTGGAGGATATCAAGCTTAAATATAATACAATAAAATAGAATAAAATAAGTTTAAAAATTAGAATTAATGCTGCAAAAAAGCATTAACTCTAGACTTAAAAATGGAGATATTAGCTGAATTGACTAGCTCATTTGGCAACTTATTCCACAAGTCAACCATGGCCGGCACAAAACACCGTGAAAACTGTGTAGTAGAAAAATTAACACGGCTCATGGCAAGATAATTAAGATTGCTTGTGAATCTAGTTGCACGAGCCCGGACATAGGGCCCAGGCAGAACCCCATGTAAGGGATGCTGAGGGTTGTTAAAAACTTTAAATAAAAGACTAAGGGCACCAACTTTACGTCGATGACACAGATCAAGAGACAAATTAGGTAGAATAAAACTGATGGAATTTAGCGACCTGTCAAGCAACTTGAGATGGCAGTCAGCTGCTGACAACCAGACAGGTGAGCAGTACTCGAAATGTGGCAAAATAAAAGCATAAAAAGACTTGATAACTGTGGCATCACAAGCAAATGTTTTATAAACCTTACGAAGCAGACCAATTTTTTGGGAAATGGAAGAGGAGAAAGAACGAATATGCTTTTCAAAAGTAAGTTTGGGATCAAGAGTAACTCCTAACAAACGCAGAGTATCCACATTCTCAATTTGCTCGCCAGAAACTTGTAGATAAGGATGGGGAGGATCCAAGGTACGAGATCTGCTGATGATAATGGAGTGTGTTTTACTAGCATTAAGTTTCATGCCCCAAAGTTCACACCATGATGTAATTTTGGCTAAATCCCTATTCAGAGCAGTAGCAATTACGTGTCGATCTATTGGTGATGCAATTGACGCATATAAAGTTGTATCATCAGCATAGGAGATTAGTTTATTTTCAAGCTCGGAACACAGGTCAGCAGTAAAAATAATAAAAAGCAAAGGCCCAAGGACACTGCCTTGTGGAACACCAGAAACAACAGTAACAGAAGGGGAATGACACCCATCAATGACCACAGACTGAGATCTTTTCGTCAAAAAATCTTCAAAGATCCTTAAAAAATTACCACCAATACCAATGAGCTGTAACTTAAACAGAAGTGCTTTATGGTTGACTAAATCAAAAGCAGAACTAAAGTCAATAGCCACGACGCGAGACTCATGTCCCTGGTCCAATGAAGATTGCAAGTCATGGGTGAGTGTCAGAAGTGCATCACATGTACCCAGTCCCTTACGAAAACCAAACTGTGAGTTTGGTATCAAATTATGACTATTACAATAAGAGGAAAGGCGTCTGGACAAAAGCCTCTCATAGAGCTTGGATAGGATAGGTGTAATGGAGATAGGGCGATAGTCATTAGGAGATGATGAGGCAGTATTTCCCTTTGGAATAGGAGTGATAATAGCCTTACGCCAGCAAAGAGGAAAACTACCTGATTTCAAAAGCAACCTAAACACCACTGCCAATTTAGGTGCCAAGACCACTGCAACCTTTTTAAAAAAGAGAGGGAAAAACCCATCCGGGTCTGTGCCACCATAGGTATCAAGATCCAGCAAGTACCTTTTCAGTTCAGCTGATTTGAATGCCATTGAATTGAGGTTGGGTCTAGGGAAACATGTCAATGGCAAAGACAATTCCTGATTACTCTGCTTATTAATAAAAATATTAGATAGAATATTGGCCTTCGATAATGGATAAAAAGAGATGGAGCCATCAGAATCACAAAGAGGAGGCATGGAGGAATCTATTCCAAATAAAGAGGATTTCAAAGCGGACCACCATTTATGAGGCTGTGTAGCTCCTGCCAGAACATCCTGAAGATGGGAGTTATAATGCCTCTCAGCACCATCATAAACTCTCTGCGCAGCTGCCCTTTTAAAAACATAATTTTCCCAATGCAAGGGGGTTTGATTACGCCTCCATAGACGATATGCAGCCTGTTTGTCATCAAATGCACGCTTGCAGTCATCATTAAACCATGCTTTATCCCTGATACGAGACTTAATTGTCTTTGATGGAACTCTTTTGCGAAGGATACCAAGAAGGGAATTGTTGAGAGCTGAAACCGGGTCATGAGATCTTAGTATGTGATTCCACTCAATATTACAAACATCATTACAAACGTTGTCCCAGTTAACCCGGGATTTAAGGTAGACTTTACGTGAGAGAGTAATATCAGGAACAGAAAACTCAAGATTAATTTTACACATGATGGCATTGTGGTCGGAAGTGCCAACAGGTACAAGAACGGAGGTTTCTACAACGCCAGGAATGTCTGTTAGTACTAGATCAAGACAATTTCCAGACATATGAGTAGGTCCTTGGATTAGCTGTTCACAACCAGATAAGTTTGCAAAATCCAATGCAGCATGACCATTTCTATTAGTTGGAGAGACCGAGTTCAACCACTCTTGATGATGCGCATTGACATCACCAACAAAAATAAAAGATGATTTGACATCTACAGACTGTATTGAAGCCATGGCTGTTAAAAGGCAGTCATATATGTCATTGTTAACATCAGGATTTCTGTACAGGCTAAAATGTAATGATTATGATACTTGCTGGAAACTTTAACTAACTGCATCTCATGGCATTTACAAATATGCTTAGTTAAGTGCTGAGCATTATACCCAGATCTAATATACAAGCTCATTCCACGAGCACGAGGAATAGAATCACGCCGAATAAGAACTGGTTTACCGAAGTTAGGTATAAGAAGTTCAGAATAATCTCTATAACCAGAGACAAGGGTTTCAGAACAAAAGACAATATCATAATCAACAGATGCCAATGTAAGATCCTTGATGTTCTTATAGAGACCACGAATATTGGAATAAAATACACGACAACTTGTAGCAAGTTGTCTGTGAGGACCGGGATTAACTTCTATATCACCGGACAAAAGTAGAAACAAAAACAGAAAAAGTTGAAAGCAATCCATATACAAATACATAAAGATGGATATAAACAGGTCGACCCAGACGGAGCCATCACATCTGGGTAAGGTATAAAAACAAGCCCCAAAGACACCATATCCAGGGGGGAGCAGTAGCGGTGGATTTTATTTGTTTAGAAAAGACTAGAAACAGAAAAAGAATGCCAAATCTCCTGAAAATCCACCAGACTCAAAAGTCTTCCTCATTGGCCTGCTAACCACCGTGGGGAAAAAAACAGGAGATTGCAGGAAAAGGAAGGAAAGTTGTTGTATAGCACCAAACAGCAGGGATGGATGTAAACGGACAATGGAAGACCTTGGTGCAGGCTATGGCAACATCCTAAACATCCATCATGGTAAAATACCATAAGTTTGCTAAATGGCCGTTGACTAATATATACAGTAGTTCATCCGCCCTTTGACAGGTATTGCTTTTAGTCCTGCAGGGTGTCTAGCCACCCACCCTCCAAGTGAGGACCCGGAGGGGGAGCCGGTTTAGTCGCCGACAATCCGACCATGAAACAGGTAGTATCAGATTACATGTTACTGATAGCAGGAATACCTGACCTGGTTAACTGCGTTATAATAAGGAGGCCGGCGTCTTATTATGGGTTCCCGGTGAATTTTATATCACAGGGGAGACTGAGTCATTATAAAGAACTGCTTGTCTTTATATCATGTCAGAGGATATTCTTAAATCTTTTGAACACGTAGAGATATTCAAAATCTTTACATATGAACTTACGGGGTAGCAAGAGGTAATAGTGGTGTATTACGTCTCGTTGCCCGGCGGTTCATTAACACTTGTGTTAGAACATTTTGGGGTAACCTTATGAGCATTAATTCCTGGAAATTTCCTTTTTTCCAGGGCGGAGTTCCGGCGGGTCCACAGAGGACCAGGTGAGGCCCGGCGGGAGTTAGCTTTTAACTAGTCTCTGCCATGGCTACTCTAGCTCCTGTTTTTGCCCTTTGCTCAACGCCCTCATGTTCCGGGATCCCTATTTTTGCACATACTCTGTGCATTCGTTGTGTCAAATGCTTAGACCGATCAAGGGGTTTGTGGGTAACGAAGAATTGTACCTTTTGTAGTCAGCTTAGTATTAAAGTATTACAGCACGACAATCTGGCCGCGGCAGTTGCATTACGCGAGGTCAGACAACTTCTTACTAATTATGCTACTACAGTGGCTCATAAAGCACTGCAGTGTGATAACGTAATTCTATGGGACCGTTTGTTGGTTCAGTACCCCCCCACTTAAACGTCCTCCTTCCCGAAGTAAAGTCATTAAGTCGGCAGAGACTGGGCTGGGTAAAGGGCTTCTTCCCTCTCCCGGCACAGCTAAGAGACCGCGAAAGCCGTCTCCCCCGGCGACAGCTTCAGAGTCAAGATCTAGGTCCAGGTCACGGTCTCCTCTCAGAAAGCAGACACATAGTCACTCGACTTCACCTTCGCGGAAGAAGAGTAGGACGGACAAGACCAAGGACAGTTCTAGTGATACATCAAAGTCGAGGCGGAGTCACAAGTCTTCTAAAAAGAGTCTCATGAACGAAAGTCCTCCCAGGCGTTCGCCGGAGCCTCGAACCTCACTTTCTGCCTCTACTCCCGACATCTCTCATGTCCAATCTGACAGGTCGGAAGTGGAGTCAGAGACTGTGGTGGGGGATATACCGGTGGACAGGTTGTCCCCAATATTATTCCCAGTTCCAATATTCTCACTTTAGATTTAGGGGGTTCTCCCGGCAGTGATAACCCGCTAGATGGCTCGAGTGACGGCTCAGTTATTGGGGTGGAGCCTGGCTCACAAGTGAGTTCCGGCCAAGACCGGGGAGTTTGGAGGTACTCCCAGCCATGGAAGGACAGCTTACTTCCGTCTCAGGCAACGCAGGTAGTGGCTGAAGTCCACCGGACGCGGAGATCCCGTCTTCCATCCCTGACTTAACATGGCAACATGAGGGGGTCCCAGCCTCGGCGGAATCCTCTCAAGAGGGACCGGAGGCAAGGGATGAGGGCTCTATTATTTCTGAGGTGGGAATTCACAAGTCTAGTTCAGTCGTAGATGACTCTCAGAATAGGGAGGCTTCACCTAGTAGTTCTTCCTCTGCTCAATTTGTCATGGCCGATGAGATTAATGGGTTATTAGCAAGTGCTTTAACTAAGTTTTTTGGCCAGCAACCAGAGCCTCCTATAGTTGGTCTGGGAGCTTCCACGCCAACATTGAATGTCCATCCTCTGGCTACTTCCATTGCTTTGACACAAATTCCGCTCACTCCCCTTGTATCACCTACTATTGTTACTAGGCCAACTTCAGCGGCACTAACTACTTCCAATGTACGAGTAGTAGCAGACGTAAATCCTCCCCCGTTAGACAAAGCCCCGATCAGAAAAGGGGCTATGCCTCTCTTATACGGGCCAGACGACTCTTGGGTATCATTAGTACCAACAAAGCCAGAGGGAGCACAATCCACTATGTCAGGGGAGCTCCCGGTACCACGGGAGTGGGTAATCCAAGGGAATAAATCTAGGAAGTTGAGGGCTCTAGATATGCTGGGAAATGTACTTGGTGTTAGTATTAAGGCCATCCCCAACTATTATCATCATGATTATTTTGTATATTCTTCTACACCTGCCCTTCCCCCTGCGTCAGCTTCAAAACTGTTTTCGGACTGGACAAAGCATGATGGGTTCAATGATATCAAGGCGTTGTCGGCTCTAACACCTGAGTTGGGTTTAAAGACTTTCACAGACTCAGCCGCGAATCCAGTTTTGCAGGTGGAGCAGTTGGGTCCGGGACCTTGGGTGGACTGGGAAGTCGAGGCTCAGAACTTTGCTACTACATTCACTTCTAAAGCTTCACACCAAATTTCACAAGAAAGCCATTTTTGGTTCTCTCTCCCAATATACTCTGCCGGCGGAGTTCCCTCTGCTCTTTTTGCCTTTTTAGCTGCCCCTAAGATTAATCTATGCGAGCTTAAAGACCCCTTTTCTACACCTTTCACTGCTCACCTAGACTGGGAGTTTAGGCTACGGGGAAAGGCGTATAGATTTTTTTCTCAGTATATAGTTACGCAACAAGTAACAAAGTCAATGCTAAGATCTGCTCAGGCTATCGCGGACACAGAAGTCCGAAAGGCAATCGAACTGTCTAGACGCTTGCTTCTCCAGACCTCTATTTAGTCTCTGGGAGATATACGCATGGCCTTGTTATAGGCGGAGCGGGCAAGACAAGATCTAAGGATGTCTCTAGTCCGAAAGCTCCCGGATAGGATTGCTAATCAAGTAATAATTTCCCCAGTTCTAACTGCCTCTTTAATATCCCCGGAGGTGTGGAGGACGGTGTTTAACATGGCTCAGGCCTTGAAGCACAGTCCCGCCCCGTCTAAGAAACCTGCTTTCACTTTTACCAAGCCCAAACCAGTCGCTAAAGCTCAGTCTGGTGGGGCAAAACCCTTTCATTTGCCTAAATCCTCTTCCACCCAAGGTCAGTACAGATACAAGCAAGGAAAGTCTTCAGGTAATCATAAAGGACAGAGGTATCAAAGGCCGGGTCAGGGCCCGTCTCCAGCCAAACCCGGCCAGTCGTCTAAACTTCCACCACCACCACCACCACCAAAAAACTAAGGTCTCTCTCACTCCCAGGGCCGATCTTCCGGCGGGTGGATCGGAGGGTAGTCCAGCCGGCGAACCCTTGTCTGCTAACTGGGTCGTTCCGGGCGAATCATCGCGCATGGCCTTTAAACACATGGGCGAGGATGGTGGCACGCAAAGGCATCACCTGGCAGTGGCTCCGGCGACCTCGTTTACGTCAGCCGACAAAGGCAAATTTTGTTTCATTAGAGGTGGAGTCACTGATCCAAGAGATGGTGGCCAAGAATGTTATCATCCCGGTTCCACAAAATTACCCAGTTTTTACATCCAAATTTTTTCTGGTGCCCAAAAGGGACAGTGTTCAGATGAGGCCAGTCGTAGACCTGTCTTATCTGAACCTTCACATTCACAACGTGTCCTTCCGGATGCTGACAGTGAATCAGATCAGGCTAACACTTCCGCCGGAAGGGTGGATGTGTTCTTTAGACCTGACGGACGCGTATTGGCACGTCCCGGTAAACAAAAGGTTTCAATGTTTTCTGGCCTTACGTATCATGCATCAGACTTATGTCTTTCAGAGGATGCCGTTCGGTTTAAACCTAGCACCTCGCATATTCACGAAATTAGTCCGGCAAGCCCTGATGCCCTTGTTGCAACAAGGGATCAGGATTTTGTGGTATCTAGACGACTGGCTGGTGGTGGCGGAGACGGAACAGTTATGCATAAATCATGTCAACATAACATTAAATCATGTCAAATCTCTAGGATTCAAGGTAAACCTGGTAAAGTCAAACCTTGTTCCCTCACGAGTGGTCCAGTGGATAGGGCTGGTCTGGGACACAGCCGCTCTCACTCTGAGTCAGAGTGTGGACAATCGGAACAGGTTTCGCAAGAAACTGTTTCTGTTTCTTCACAGTCTGACTACGACACGGAGAGTCTGGGAATCTCTGGTCGGCTCTCTCAACTGGATTCAACTAACTGTAAAGTTGGCCCGGTTGAAAGTCAAACGTTTAATTTTGGAGGGCAACAAATTTTTTCCACTATTGCCGGCGGAAACATTATGGCCCATCCCAAAATTAATACACAACTTACTAGCGGTCTGGGCGAAGAGGGAAACATTGCACTCAGTCATGTCATGGACCTCTCCTCCGCCGACGGTATGGGTGGACACGGATGCGTCAGGCACGATAGGTTGGGGCTTTCAGTCAAACCAAGGGCATCAGGGTCAAGGGCTTTGGTCCCATTCAGAATCCTCTCACATAAATGTCAAAGAATTACTAGTCCCCTTGTATTTCCTTCAGGCTCACGGCTTTTCTTTGCGGGGCAAGTCAGTGGCCTTCAGGATGGACAATCTGAATGCGGTTCACTGCATTCAGAAACAGGGGTCAACGCGATCTCGGAGGTTGCTAAACGTGTCAGAAAAGATTTTTGTACTAGCCAACAAGCTGGACATTCAGCTTCACGCTTCTCATCTCCCTGGCGTAGCGAACGTTTGGGCAGACGCTCTATCTCGGAGACAGAGCATAACAGTAGAATGGGCACTCAAGCAAAAAATTTTCGACCGAATGATTGCGAAGCCTTACCGTCTACAAGTGGATTTATTTGCGTCCGCGGAGACTCACAAACTCCCGCTGTACCTAACCCGCCGGACAACCATGCCGGCGGGAGGACCCGACGCACTGGTGACGGACTGGAACATGTGGAGTTCCATTTATCTGTTTCCGCCGCCAGACGCTTCTCTGATGTGCCACGTAGTAAACAAACTACAGGATTATCGGGGCGTAGTCTCGTTAATCGCGCCCCTGTGGCCGGCGCAGGCGTGGTACCAGCAATTAAAAACGTGGTGCCCGAACCCGGTGTCGCTCCCGGTCGGGTATTTCCACTTAGACACAATTGGCAACCTAGAGACCTCGCTGACTTTTGCATTATGGACATTCAGGAGGCCAAATGGCTAGTTCCGTATGGTAGAAACGTGACCGATAAATTCATGAATCAATACACACAATCTACTAAGCGACAGTATCAATCGCATTGGCAGTCTTTCACTTCTTGGATACTCAGAACAGAACAATCTGCGCCTTCGGTGGCGTTGGTTTTTAATTATTTAAACTATCTGTTTGAGCAGAAACGTCTATCTGTAGTAACGTTAAAGAATCACTTAACAGCAATTAGGATGCCATTTTTTGACCTTACAGGTCTAACCATACCACTAGCGGAGGAGACAGGTTTCATGAGGGCATGTTTTAAACTCCGCCCACCTCCCTGTCAGCTCATGCCTACCTGGTCTCTGGACAAAGCGTTGTCATTACTTCATTCCCGGCGGTACCAAAATACTGCAGATTTTGACTTACTTTTAAAAAGGGCAGTATTCCTTATGGCTTTGGCTACCGGGAACAGGGTGTCTGAGCTGGCGGCGATGAGCAACACACCTAATTGCATCAGGTTTGGTAGGCTCAATGATTGTATTCATATTGCCCCTTCCCCGGGGTTCATCGCCAAGAATGAGCACAGTGATCACGTGTTTTCAGAGTTCACGGTGCCGGCGTTGAAAAGGGGAAAGGTGCACCATAATTTATGTCCAGTTCAAGCGCTAACCAAATATTTGAGAGTCGCACCTAGGAATCAACAAGGTGCTTTATGGGTATCAAGTACGGGTAAACGCGTAATGAAACGTAAACTGGCTTCTCTCTTAGTTAACGTCATTCAGGAAAGTAATCCCGGCGTTGTGGGTAGAGCTCACGATTTACGCAAATGGGCGACCTCTTTAAGTTTCCTTAAGAATTTTTCTGTTGAGGACATAGCAGCCACGCACCTCTGGTCCTCTAAACATACTTTTTTGACTCGATACCTTTCAGTAGCTTTAGACAGGCCTTCCATGCCATGTATAGCTTTACGGCAGAGGGTCTAGGTGGCCTCTAGGTCACTTAGTGTTTAGATGAAGAAAAGAGAGGGGGGGGGGGGGTGCAGTCAGTGTAACATAGGACACCCTAGACCTCGCCGGAGTGCATGTGCGGAGCTTACGAGCTGTGATACAGGGTGTAGGTGCTGTGATATAAAATTTCTCTGTAGTATTCATTACAGGAAATTGTGCTAATGTACAATCATAGTAGAACGACAATGCTTGTTGTAAATAGTTTTGGCTGTGAAGCAATATAATTTAAAGTAATCTTAGTAGTTGCAGCCGCAACTTGTATTTGTAATGTAAGTACCTCTGCAGAAGTACAAGAGTTCAGTACTTCTGCGACAGTACACGAGTTCCTTTTATTTTTAGGGTATAATTTTAGATATATATCCACGATTTAATGGGGTTTATATGTGCACATGTAAACTTTGATGTTTTTATTTTTCACCACTTACTTTAAGTGGGGTGCCTTCTTAACTACCAGCTCTGTGTACAGAGTCTCGGAGTTAACCCCTTTTTTGTCCAAGCAGGCTTCTTCGAAGCACGCTCCTGCTTGTCACCTTTTTTGTATATTTATATGCTGTATAAAGTTTATGCACACAAATATATATTTTTTACAAAGTAAGAATACTATGTGGTTGTTTGATTATCTGCTTTTGCTAGAGTTATGATATGATTACGAATGTCCCCCTCCAGTCTTAGATATCAGGCATAATCGTCAATGATGGATGGGCCACTAATAAATTATAGGTTTGACTCCTGCAAGGAGATAGAGAAAACCTAATATTTAGTAGTGGCCCCGTAATCATTGACGACTGGGGCCCTCCCGACCATCCCCTTCCCATTCGTTGATGTATTAAGGATTTTGGTTTACTTGATATGTCAGTGAAGGAAAAATGACGCCTGAAGTCAGCGTCTGGTCAAAGATCCACACAAGTACATCCACGAAGTTATGAAAAGCTTATGATTAGTTATTCTTATTTTCTTTTTATTTGTTATTTTTTACGAAGTTTTTTCGTAGTGAGTACCCAATTTCATAATGACGAACCATGAGTGAGGTTGCGTGCGCTCATGATGAAGGTTCCTCAATTTTTTATGCTCTGCGCGGTAGATTCAAACTACGGTAAATGAGTGTTTGAAGAGGATGCCTTATGTAATAGGCATAATCGTCAATGATTACGGGGCCACTACTAAATATTAGGTTTTCTCTATCTCCTTGCAGGAGTCAAACCTATAATATACACAAAGTCTTAAAACTGTTATCAAGCTCCGAAAGTCTGAATCGGATTGAGTTTCGACCCTGTGTAGGAGCAGGGTTGAGTTGGCTTGATATTGGACAACCTTTTATGGCATTTGGGTGTGAAATACGACACCATATTTTCCAGTCTATCGGAGATAGTGATGGTAAAGGAAAATGCGGCTATAGATACACGGAGGTGTGGTTGAGTGGTCATAATTCTGAACTATACTCTATTTTGTTTTTCCAGTTGACGGTAAAAGGCCATTTCCCCACCTTGCTTGTTCTGTTGTTAAGGCGATTTTGTAGCAAAATGTGTTGTTTATTATGATAAATTAGCATTAATATGACACAGAGGCAGAGTACTTTTATGTTTTTCCTGTTTGTATCGAAAAATCAGCTGCAAAGGGATTAAATCTACCGACATTTGAAAACAAGCGACCTATAGCAAAAAATTATGGACGTGGGTTCAATTCCCAGTATATTTAGGGGAGATATTATTGGCAACCAATAGGTGAGCCCACAAATGCGGATCTATGTTTGAATCATGTGATGTACGTATGTGGTGTCCTGGGTTCGAATCCCCGAAGGATCATATGCTTCCGTTAATTCCATTGGGATTTGTTGGTGTTAACCCGGGAACTGCAGGAAGACTCTTAAGAGTTCCCCCGGCGGACTGCGGGAAGACTCTTAATTATACTGTACTAGTTAGCGTTAACATTGGTATTATGCTGACCAAATCTTAAATCAAATAATATTCCAATGGTTAAGGCTAAAGATCAAAATATGACTAAAAATATTTCATATACCCTACTTAACCTACGGATAGATACGTATTTTTGGAATGCCTATAATAAGGTTATGCACACACACAAATGTTCTGCAAGGTCAAGGTCAAATATAAGATCAAATTAGTACCTTTGTTATACTCCTTCATAGTTGTACTTTACACAAAAATATAAACATTCAATACATTTCCAGATAAATGTTATGAAGGTCAAGATAACAGAAAAGGAAAGTCAAGGTTAATTATTCTTCTAATGCCTCCTAAACTAATTGGTGAGTTATTCCCGATTCCGTTAGGAAGAGGGCTGTGCTTTGCTGAATTGAGAGTTTTTGTGTCATCTCTGGGACCTTTGATGCACTACTTCTCCTAAACAGCTTCCTCCACGACATTGAACACTAAAACCAATTTTGTTCACAGAGCCAAAATGAACAAAGTGGACCTGCCGGATTTCCGCTACCGACTGTGGTGGCTTTTGCATCACAAGATTGTCTTTTTTGTAGTCTGCAGAACCTGTGATGCACTACTCCTTCTAAATGGCTGCCTCCACGGCACTGATCACTAAGACCAAGTTGTTTGCAGAGCCAAACCGAACAAATTGAACCTGTCGGTTTTCCGCTACTAACTGTGGTGACTCTTGCATTGCGAGATTGTCTAAAACGGGATGTAGCAGAACCGGGATCTGGCGGATTAATCTGCCATTATTTTTTATTTTTGTGTGTTATATATGACTATTCAAGACTATGAGGTACAGGATTCATAATTCGGTCATAATGGAAGTGAAAATCGTCATATAATAGATTTGTTCTCGATGTGTTTGTGACTCCAATACTGTCGATACAGTGACTCCGAGAATATCCACAGCTAGAGTGTGTGTGTGCCTCTATAATTTTATAGTGGGGGCGTCACGAGCGCAGTCATTTCGTCGTTCTTCTAGCTTGTCACCGATTCTGGCTAACACTGTTCACCATAGTTTCCTTGATGTTGTCTTTAGCTACCTGATTTATGTACGACCGTCATCAACTCAAGGTACTTATTTAATTCTAGAGTGAATCAATAGACCGTTGGTACTGAATTCAAAGGATTTATCAAATAATCACAAGACAGAATGAGTAATTGTTTTGTAAACACGCTGGACAAATGCCTCTGTGATGATGCCTTATAGGTGGAGTCACACAATTTTGTTTCCAGTAACTTTTGTTTGGCAACTTTATTCTGTCACCATATCGCGACTAGATTGAAGACATTATGTGAGGTGACAGGTACTTATAAATTATAATTATGAAGCTACCAGACCAGAGTTGCTGAACAAAGTTGACAAAAACTACTTGTGTGAATCCTCCTTATACAGGGTGTCCCAGTTCGAATAGGTGTGCTAAACTTCAGGATATATATATTCAAGTTATTATAAGCACAAATATATATGACATTATTACCTGTATTTCTGAAGTTTGACACCCCTTTCCAGGGACACACTGTATATTCTCGTAAAACTATTTGTGTAATACCAAATAAGGCCGGAGTACCAGCAACATTATTGAATATCATGATAATACAATTATATTAAATATAATATTAGGTAGTTGGACGACTCAACCAGTATATCTCAACTAGTGCCTTCTCGACCAGCACTGTTAGGTTAGACTAGATTAGGGCCTATCCGTAATACTAACCAGGGCAATGATTGTAATCGGCTCTGGTTAATAAGTTGACAATGACTGAAATATACTGTATGCTGGCCTGAAATATGAAATTATCTGTTGGTTAAATTATTCCAAAACTGTTTAATATTAAATTGACCAAGGCAAAGGCAATAATCACAGTCAGTTTACTGTTGTTACTTGGGATTGGATAATGCAATAATCACAGTCAGGTCATGGTAGTTACTTGGGATGGAATAATGCAATAATCACAGTCAGGTCATGGTAGTTACTTGGGTTGGTATAATGCAATAATCACAGTCAGGTCATGGTAGTTACTTGGGTTGGAATAATGCAATAATCACAGGCAGGTCATGGTAGTTACTTGGGTTGGAATAATGCAGTAATCACAGTCAGGTCATGGTAGTTACTTGGGTTGGAATAATGCAATAATCACAGTCAGGTCATGGTAGTTACTTGGGTTGGAATAATGCAATAATCACAGTCAGGTCATGGTAGTTACTTGGGTTGGAATAATGCAATAATCACAGTCAGGTCATGGTAGTTACTTGGGATGGAATAATGCAATAATCACAGTCAGGTCATGGTAGTTACTTGGGTTGGAATAATGCAGTAATCACAGTCAGGTCATGGTAGTTACTTGGGTTGGAATAATGCAGTAATCACAGTCAGGTCATGGTAGTTACTTGGGTTGGAATAATGCAATAATCACAGTCAGGTCATGGTAGTTACTTGGATTGGAATAATGCAGTAATCACAGTCAGGTCATGGTAGTTATTTGGGTTGGAATAATGCAGTAATCCCAGTCAGGTCATGGTAGTTACTTGGGATGGAATAATGCAATAATCACAGTCAGGTCATGGTAGTTACTTGGGATGGGATAATGCAATAATCACAGTCAGGTCATGGTAGTTACTTGGGTTGGAATAATGCAATAATCACAGTCAGGTCATGGTAGTTACTTGGGTTGGAATAATGCAATAATCACAGTCAGGTCATGGTAGTTACTTGGGATGGGATAATGCAATAATCACAGTCATGTCATGGTAGTTACTTGGGTTGCAATGAAGGCACTTGTGGTTAACCATTTGCAAGTACGATAGTGTTATTTTAGTTTGGCTATCATTAGACGATATTACTCAGCTTAGACAGGACCTCCTTATATTTAACAGGTATTAATTATCTCAATTAACCCGCTCGATCCAACAGGTGTTCCCTATACTGAATAACTTCTTGTAATGATCGCTAGAACAATGTGAATATATGTGTCACCATACCAAGAAGAGTGCAGGCAAAGTTACATTTACACAATATATGTGTCACCATACCAAGAAGAGTGCAGGCAAAGTTACATTTACACAATATATGTGTCACCATACCAAGAAGAGTGCAGGCAAAGTTACATTTACACAATATATGTCACCATACCAAGAAGAGTGCAGGCAAAGTTACATTTACACAATATATGTCACCATACCAAGAAGAGTGCAGGCAAAGTTACATTTACACAATATATGTGTCACCATACCAAGAAGAGTGCAGGCAAAGTTACATTTACACAATATATGTCACCATACCAAGAAGAGTGCAGGCAAAGTTACATTTACACAATATATGTGTCACCATACCAAGAAGAGTGCAGGCAAAGTTACATTTACACAATATATGTCACCATACCAAGAAGAGTGCAGGCAAAGTTACATTTACACAATATATGTCACCATACCAAGAAGAGTGCAGGCAAAGTTACATTTACACAATATATGTGTCACCATACCAAGAAGAGTGCAGGCAAAATAGACTATTAGATCTTCTAGGAAAAAAGAGAGGAATATATAGAAAAATTAAAAAAGGCGAAATTCACCTACTTGCTTACTATCAGAATCTATCACGACAGGTAAAAAAGGATATTAGTAAAGAAAAAAGAAATTATGAAATTAAGGTTGCCAATGATTCAAAAAATAATCCTAAAGCTTTTTACCAACTATATAAATCCAAGGTTAGAGATGTAATTGGTCCCCTTAAAACTTCGATAGGAAAATTGACAGAAAGTTATTTAGAAATGTGCAGTACATTAAATAGTCAATTTCTTTCCGTTTTCACTAATGAAAATTTGGCACAGTTTCCAGAAGTCCGTAAGGTATACAGCGATAGTATAGATAGTATAGATAATAGGTTAAGTACGGTTACTATGAGTAGAAATGATGTGCTTAAGGAAATTGACAGACTGAAACCTCATAAATCGCCTGGTCCTGATGAGGTATATGCTAGAGTATTAAAAGAATGCAGAGATGAGTTAAGTTATCCATTAACATTTCTATTTAACAAGTCATTAGAAACAGGTATTGTTCCAGAAGGTTGGAAGCTTGCAAATGTAGTTCCGATCTTCAAAAAAGGTGATAAATCAATAGCATCCAATTACCGTCCCATTAGTCTCACTTCAATCATAGGAAAGCTACTAGAGTCAATTATTGCTAGGAAAATGAGAAACCACTTAGAAACATTTAACTTAATCAATTCTTCTCAGCATGGATTCACTCAGGGACGGTCTTGCCTTACTAATTTGCTTAGTTTTTTCTCAGAGGTATATGAAGCAGTAGATAATGACAAGTCATATGATATTATATATTTAGATTTCAGTAAAGCTTTCGACAGAGTCCCTCATGAGAGGTTGATGAGAAAGGTTGAGGCACATGGAATAGGTGGGGCGTTGTTAGGATGGATTAGGTCATGGCTAATTGGTAGGAAGCAGAGAGTCAGCATAAATGGTACCAAGTCAGAATGGGGAGCAGTCAAAAGTGGTGTCCCCCAGGGATCGGTATTAGGTCCCCTGTTGTTTCTTATATACATAAATGACCTAGATTTAGGTATAACTAGTAGGATAAGTAAATTCGCAGACGATACTAAAATAGGGAGATCAATTGATTCAGATAGCGATATAGAGTGCCTCCAAAGGGATCTAGATACCTTACATGAATGGTCAGTAAATTGGCAGATGAAGTTTAACATTGACAAATGCAAGGTATTAAAGATAGGGAAGATGCAAACAAATGTTAAATATAAACTAGCTAATTTAGAATTAGAAAATTCAGACTGCGAGAAAGATCTAGGTGTGTTTGTTAGCAATGATTTGAAGCCTAGAAAACAGTGTATAAGCGTTCGTAATAAGGCAAACAGGATTCTCGGGTTCATCTCTAGGAGCATGAGTAACAGAACTGCTGATGTTATCTTAAAACTTTACTTGTCATTAGTGAGACCCCATATGGATTATGCTGTCCAATTTTGGTGTCCTTATTACAGAATGGACATAGATTCATTGGAGAGAGTACAGCGTAGAATGACAAAAATGATCCATAATATTAGAAATCTTTCGTATGAAGAAAGGTTGAAGAAATTAGGTTTACATTCGTTAGAGAGACGCAGAGTTAGAGGAGATATGATAGAGGTGTTCAAGTGGGTTAATGGGATTAACAAAGGGGACATGACAAATGTACTAAAGCTCAGTGATAGCGAAAGAACTCGTACCAATGGTTTCAAATTAGATAAATTTCGTTTCAGAAAAGATATAGGCAAGTATTGGTTTGGTAACAGAGTTGTAGATGGGTGGAATGGACTACCAAGTGCTATAGTGGGATCTAAAACTGTAGGGAGCTTTAAGATAAAATTGGATAAGCATATGGACGAGAAGGGTTGGGTGTGAAGGGGGATCAGCCGGGTTGGGCCAATCAGCGCTCTGCAGACCCCCATAATCCTGCGTTAATCTCTAACCGTTTTGGTAAGATGATCCTCAGGGTATTAGAGTGTGAAGCCTATAATTGGGCTTTGTAATTGAATTGGGGTTGTGTGGGACAGGGATCTGCCTTGCTTAGGCCAATCGGCTTTCTGCAGACTCCCATTTTCTTATGTTCTTATGTTCTTAAAGTTACATTTACACAATATATGTGTCACCATACCAAGAAGAGTGCAGGCAAAGTTACATTTACACAAGCGCTTTTTCCGGCATTTTTGGATCGCCAGCTGTGTTCTGCCAATACGATGTTTTTTTTTTTTTTTTTTTTTTTTTTTTTTTTTGTATCAGTTCATGTATTCCTTTATTTCTTAGTTTGCTCGCTAGACCTCCATCAAGCTTAGACCCGACCCTCCTTCAAAATAAAATTGTAAATTTTTCGATAGAAAAATGTCCCGGCCGAAGGCTGATTTCTCTTAAATTACAAGCTCGCTATCGCTCAACAGGAAAATATCGACACCTAAATGACACGAAAAGTCTTAATATTGACAAAGAAATGGGGCAAAAGTCTTAAAATCGCTAAACTAATGAGCCGAACGTCATAAAATCTGAAAAATAATGGGGCTAAACATGAGGGAGAAATGGCTCAAGAAAAGCGACCCCTCTCCCTTATCGGACTATTGTGGACTAGTTTCAACGACTAGATTCAAGGTAGATTATTATAGATGCCAAAATCTCCTAGAGTAGTTTGCTTCAGAAGCTGCCAGACTATAGTAGAGTTGCTGAACAATTTTAGCTGAAGAAAGTGCTCGTGGACATTTGCCTTAACCCGTTCAGTGCGATGACGCCATTTTAATTAGACAGTTTAGCAAGCTTAGGAAGGACCTGTGAAAGTCAAAATATACAAAGAGATGGCCTTAACCCCTTTGACTCTTGGAGGTTTTTCCTAAGTTGAATACAATCATCTATAGTTAGCAGGATTGAAATGATAAGAACGTCATCGCATTGAAGAGGTGTATCAGCATAGAAGATTTAGTGTAGCGAGTTGCAGCTTTTGTTTTCACGTCTATACTTAGTTCATTATAAGTAGGCAAAGATTTGTCTTTTTTTCAGTAAATGGGGTAATATTTATAGACAAAAGAATGAAAGACTATCAATATGACCTCCTTTCAAACATGGTTTCTTAATAATCAGCACTGTACTTTATTACTTAAGTCTTGTCACAATTCAGCATTCTATTTAGGATAAAGCAACATTTTCGCTTCCTATAATAAAAATGAGAATAGTCTATACGTGTAGCGGATCCCAATTTCTCGAAGTTTGAATAGATGTACAGTACATCCTCTTGTGATAATTTCTTTTTACCAGGATGATCACTGAAACTTAGCTATAATCTAACTTAACCTAACTTAGCCTAAATTAACCTAAAATCCCACCTTACCGATAAGTTACGTTAGGTTAGTTCACGATAAGCTTTGATAAGTTACCATAATTGTTCTGGTAAAAGAAAACTAGCGCAAGTGTATAAACCCGTCCATACTTGAGGAATAAGGCTAGCCAGCGTGCCATAGCCTGAGCCTCACCACGGTGATCCGAGGGGTGGCGCCACAGGACACCTCCCGAGTGTAGGAAAGATCTGACTGCAGGACGCTGCAGTTAGTTTGGCTAGCGGCGCCAACCACTGGTGAGTTATGCGGTCCACCTGCAGATAATTAGTTTTACAATTAATTGAACCCTTTCTCCACATTATTCTTGCTAATATTATACGATTTTATTAGGATTTGGAAGGATCTGTGGGAGTTCAAGGTTTAATTGAGATTGTTTGTACTCCATCCTATCCATAGAGATTCTTCTGAAGTTGAATATTATTATCTAATGTTAATCAGAATACAATACAAATACTGTCATCGTAAACTGAATGGGTAAATATTTCTCATATTGCAAGCTATTCTTATTGAAGTTCAGTACAGCTTATTGAGGACAATTATGCAAACAGTTCAATTTATTCATATGAAGCCTTAGCTTATACAATATGTTATATTTCATCTTACAACAATAAAACATGTGCATTCAAGTGCTCATTAAAAAATTTATGATAATTGATGGTAGATAATATGATAATTTATGTGCAACATTTTTCCAACTGTTGGAAGGGATTAATGCACCGATGAATACATTTGAGCTTTTGGGTTATGACTTTCCCCTCGCCCTTGTTGCAGTAACAGTTGCACGTAACATAACATAGCATAACATAACATGAACTAACACTATAACAAATGTCTAAAAGCCACTGGAGCCTATCATGGTCATCCAGAATCTTAATCCAAAATAATTCTTTATGTCATGAGACATCGTCCATATTGAGAGAATATCTACATTAGATTTGTCTACTGTAATAATTAGTAACAAGAAGCGTCAAAATATACCATAAATGGTAATAAGTTCAGGGCAACAGGTTACTCCAGTATGCACCACTATTTAGACAGAGGGATGAAAGACTATCAATATGACCTCCTTTCAAACATGATTTGTTAATAATTAGCACTGTACCTTATTACTTAAGTCTTGTCACAACTCAGCATTCTAGTTAAGATAAACCAACTCAACCGGTACAGTATTCATCCAGGAGACTGCGTCAAGTTTTAAAATCCAGTTCAGAATACCCTAGTAGGTTGAACCATGTTAAAACTAACATCTAAGCACACAGTGAAGTACATAATAATAATTATATACATGGTGAAGCAATAATGCATACTGTACCGTACTTACACATGCCCTCTATATTTTAGTACTCTTTTCATACATTTAAGCTACACACAAGGTCTGGGTAGCCAAATGGCGGGCCACGAGCCAAGTGCTTAGCGATAATGATTTTACTTATAATCCCTTTTCACCCATGTGATCATCCAGTCTCCTTTTAAACACATTCATAGAGGTGCTATAATCTATATCCTCTGGCAACGAGTTCCAGAAATCTACAACCCTGAGTGTGAAAAAGTACTTACGTAAGTCTAACTTACTGTTTTTTTCCTGGTTTTCTATTATGGCCACTTGTCCTATTGCCTTCCTCTAACAAAACGAACTTGTCAACTTTTAAACTATCTATACCAGAGAACATTTATAATAACTATCATATCTCTTCTTAAACATCTTCTTTCAAATGAATAGCCTACATCTTGGCTTCCTACAGTTTATCCCTATAGGCTATTCTAGTTGCCTCAAGGAAGGAACAAGTTTAGTTGCTCTTCGTTGTACAGCTTCTAAGAGGTTGATATCTTGTCTTTAGTGAGGTGACCATGCCTGAATACAATACTCTAATGTACGAGTTATACAGTGTAAGAAGTACTTCCTTCCTCTGTAACTAACATTCCTATTTATGAAACCAAGTATCCGGTTTGTTTTATTTCTGGCTTCCAAACATTGCTTTGAGAATTCATAGAACTATCTATTGCTACACCCAAGTCCTTTTCTTCTTCAACTGACTTTCACCAACTTCCTTCCATATCAGAACTAAAATCCCTACTTTCCCTTCCTATGTGGAGAACCTTGTACTTCTCTGTCCACGCAACTAATTTATCTAGGTCATTTTGTAGCCTGAAACTGGCATGAACATACTTCACTGTGGCAGCTAATTTGTTGTCATCTGCAAATTTAGAAATTATACAACTAATCCATACATAAAGGTCGTTGATACACACTAAGAATAGTAGTTGACTTAGAACTGAACCCTGAGGTACCCAACTATCCACATCCTTCCAGTCTAATTTCACCCCATTTGATACTACCCTCTGCTTTTGATCTCTTAACACTCTTCTATCCAATGTAAAACTGATCGTGAAATACTGTGTGCCGATCATTTATAAACTAGTCTTCTATGTGGTACTTTATCAAAAGCCTTGCTAAAATCCAAGTGAATTACATCAATGCTCTCCCCTTCATCTAGCTGTTTTGTAGCGAATTCCAGGAAATTCCAACAAATTTGTAAGACATGACCTACCTGTTCTGAAGCCATGGTGTAAATCACCTATCAGACCATTGTATTCGAAGTGCCTGGATAGCCTACGTAACTTTTATTTTTTTCTTCTTCTAGAATTTTACTTTTTTTTTTTTTTTTTTTTTTTTAAGAGACAATGAACGGAGGAAGGAAAAACACAGATACAACAAAAAGGTCCATGTGCTTAAAGGCATCCTCCATTCATAAAATGTTTGTAACAGCTGGATTTAAACATTTGTAGATTGTAAGTTTGTGGAAAGCAATTCGAGGGAAGTGAATTCCAAAGAGTAGTAGCTCTGGGGATAAATTAATTCTGATAAGCAGAAGTTCTGCATTGTGGAGGAGAAAGTGTAAATTCATGGGCGCTCTCAGCTGCCCTAGTTCTACGGGGAAAGATGTGGAGAGGCGGCACAATTGAAGCAAGTTCCTCGGAACAATTGCTGTGAAAATATCTGTAGAATAATGCAAGGGATGCAACGTTTCTTCGTATGGATAATGTAGGAAGGTCCTGTGTGATTGCAGGGTTATTGATTAATCTAATAGCTTTATTTTGAATTTTGTCCAACTGCCTCAATGCAACCACTCCACTTCCACCCCACAGAGGTGAACAGTAATCCATCTGAGAACGCACATGACTTTTATATATCACGGCCAACTGCTCGTCAGTGAAGAATTCTCGAACTCTGTACAGGAGTCCCAGTTTTTTAGAGGCATTCTTAGCAATGCTTCTAACATAATGTGTCCAGCTCAAGTTAGTAGTTAATGTTACACCGAGAATGTCAATACTAGGGGAAGTGGGAATATTTACATTATTACAAAATATATGGGAGTCAGTGAGATTCTGTCGGTTAGAAAATTGAATGTACTTGGTTTTCTGTGCATTAAAGGAAACTAGATTCTTTTGTCCCCATCCATTAATTCTAGAAAGGTCCTGGTTCAGAGAAATTGCAGTGTTTATTTTTGAATTTATAAGATCGGGTTGGGTGACAGAATTGGTAAATGTGAAGGAACTGTGGAGTGTTGAGTCATCTGCGTAGGAATGTATTGGATTATGAGTGGTAGATATGAGATCATTGATATGAATGAGGAACAGAATTGGGGCCAAAACTGATCCCTGGGGAACACCAGCATTTATTGAGTGAAATTGAGAATAAAGGCCATCTACCATTACACATATTTTTCTGTTATGAAGATAAGAAGAAATTAGTGGAACTAATGATGCAAGGCCGTAGTGTGACATCTTCGACAATAAGGATTGATGCCAGACTCTATCAAATGCCTTTGATATATCCAGTGCTATTGTATGTGTTTCACCATGTTGGTCTGTAGCTTGGTTGATTTGATGCGTAAGAAGGCAAAGCATGTCTGCAGTTGATCGACATCGTCTAAAACCATATTGCCTATCACTGATTAATTTATTATTCTCAAGATGCTTAATTATGTGATTATTTAATATAATTTCAAAGACTTTACCAAGAGTGGAAGTTATAGCTATTGGTCTGTAGTTTGATGGATCTGAAGAGGCACCTTTTTTAGGAACTGGATGGATGTTTGCTTCTTTCCAGGGTACTGGGAAGCATGAGGTATGAGTACACAGACGGAAAAATTTTGCCAATACAGGAGCGAGCACCAAGGAGCAATTCTTAAGTACTATTGGAGGAATTTCATCTGGACCAGGAGCCTTATCTACCGAGAGATTCTGCAAAATAGTTTTGACATGTCTGGTGTGGATCTTAAGTGAGGGAATTTCAGGCGAATTAAAATTAAGTACAGGGACATCTTGATTTATTTCATCTAAGGTTGAGTTGGTGGAGAAAATATCCGCAAGAAGGTTAGCTTTACCTCGTGGGTCACTTACAAGATTGCCAGTCGGAGATTTTAATGGTGGAATGGATGAAGCAGTAGTGAAGTTTTACAATTGGAGATTGTAAAAGGTAGACTAACTGGCCTATAGTTACTTTTTTTTTCTTTTTTTCTATGTGATTGAGGGAGGCAAAAGGCAGAACTGCCTATATCGAGTGCCTCCTCCATAGTTGAAAGAGTGAAAGGGCCAAAATCAAGGGACGTTCGAGCCAAAATGCCTGGACGCACAGAGTTTGAAGCAATTTAAGTCATAGGAAGAGGGAAAGACTGATTCTGGGAGAGAGTTCCAGAGCTCAGCTGTTGAGTAGAAGAAAGTTTGAGAGTAACGTTTCACTCATGGGTTGGAGAGTTGCACAGAGTAGGGGTGGGATTGAGTTGCAAGACGGGTACCACGTGCCCTACGTAAAGGAAGTGGTATACACTGGGAAAGCTCCGAGAAACACTGATTATTATAGTAGCGATAGAATAGCGAGAGAGATGCAACATTGCGGCGGAGAGAGAGAGATTGCAGAGAGTTGGTGAGTGGACGGGAGTTAATGATACGAAAGGCCTTCCTTTCAACTTTTTCTAAGAGAGCGGTGTGAGAGGAACCTCCCCACACATGTGAACAATACTCAATACAAGGACGCACTATGTCCCTGTACAGAGCAAGAAGCTGTGCAGGGGTAAAGAATCCCCTAAGGCGGTTGAGCACACCCAGCTTCTGGAAGGCTGCCTTAGCAACACTGGTAATATGGTCCTTCCAACTGAGAGCAGAAGAAAAAGAGACACCAAGAATATTGAGAGAAGATGAAGGATTGATTTTTGTATTGTTGAAGGATAAGGGAGATCCTTACGGGTAGATAGATGGAGAAATTGGGTTTTGGAAGCATTAAAGGTAATTAACAAGGTTTTCTCTGTCCCAATTGGAGATAGTATTTAGTTCAGAATTTAAGAGTTCTATGGCTTCATTACGTTTGTCGTTGAGGAATTGCTGGCTGGGGCATTCTGAAAAACTAATGGAGTAGTGTAAGGTTGAGTCGTCTGCGTATGAATGGATGGGAATTGAGGTACAGTTGAGGAGATCATTTATAAAAATTAGAAAGATAATAGGAGATAGGACAGAGCCCTGAGGAACACCGGAGTTTATAGGGTGAGGAAGTGAACGATGGCCATCCACAACCGCGGCTATGGAACGGCCGGAAAGGAAATTAGAGACAAAGGCACAGATGGAGGGATAGAAACCAAAGGAGGGTAGTTTAGAAATTAAAGATTTGTGCCAAACTAGTGCAATAGAAAAAGTCTCACTGAAGTCCCGAAAGGAGGATGACCAAGAGTTAGTAAGATATGAAAGAAGATCACCAGTAGAACGACCCTTAAGGAAGCCATACTGGCGATCTGAGAGCAGATTATGAGAAGAGAAATGCTCAAGAAATTTGGAAGCAAGAATAGTTTCAAAACTTTAGAAAGACAAGAGATGAAAGCAATTGGACGATAGTTGGAGGGTTGAGAGCGGTCACCCTTCTTTGGGACAGGTTGAATGTGAGCAAACTTCCAGCATGAAGGGAAGACGTTAGAGGATAGACAGAGACGAAAGAGTTTGCCTAGGCAGGGAGTCAGCACGGAAGCACAGTTTTTGAGAACAACAGGAGGAACACCATCCGGGCCGTACGCCTTATTAGTGTTAAGCCCAGAGAGGGTAGAAAGTACATCTTTAGAAGAGATTAGGATATTAGGCATAAGTAAGAGAGAGGAGGGCGGAGAGGGAGGAACAGCACCGGAATCATCTAAGGTGGAGTTTCTAGCAAAAGTTTGATCGAAGAGTTTAGCTTTGTCAGAGGAAGAAGTGATGGTTGTGCCATCAGAGTGGGAAAGGGGAGGGAAAGACGAGGAAGAGAAATTGTTGGAGAGGTTTTTGGCTAGATGCCAGAAAGCTTGGGAAGAGCTAGAGTTGGATAGTTCAGTGCATTTATTATTGATAAAAGAGTGTTTGGCAAGTCGAAGAACAGATTTGGCTTGATTCCGGGCAGAAACATATGAAGAATGAGAGTCTTGAGTTTTAAGGCGTCGGTACCGTTTGAATGCTTCCTCCTTATTGCGGACAGCAGTACAACAGGCGTGAGTAAACCAAGATTTTTTAGCATTAGTCTGAGAGAAAGAGAATGGAATGTATGCTTCCATGCCCGATAGGATTACCTCGGTAATGCGTTCAGCACTCTCCGAGGGTCCTCGGCCATGGAAGCAGAAATCATTCCACGGGAAATCAAAGAAGTACTGCCGAAGAGCCTCCCAGTCGGCAGCGCCAAAGTGCCACAAGCGCCGCCGGCTAGGAGGATCGGGTGGCTGTACTGGAGAGATAGGACAGGTGACAGAGATAAGTTTATGGTCGGAGGAGCCCAAAGGAGAGAAAAGATCGACAGTATAAGAAGAAGGGTTAGAAGTTAGAAACAGGTCAAGAATGTTGGGCCGATCTCCGATGCGATCCGGGATACGGGTGGGTTGCTGAACTAACTGCTCTAGGTCATTTAGGATAGAAAAGACGTAGGCTTGTTCACCAGGTGGGCATAATTACCCTAAACGAGCTTCATTCCAAGCTCTTTTTCATGCATAAACAAGAGCCAGAGCGTAATACAATTATATATCCGTGAAAGGGCGATAATAGAGCTTTCCAATGACACCTGAATCATCCTTGTACGCCCACGGGTTATCCTGTAGCGATCGCGCAACACGAGGAGAAAAATCATAAAATACGGTAATTTCCCGGGGTTTTTTCCTGGTCTCGCGAGGCCGTAGGTGTGGAATGTTGCAGAGGTAGTGTCGGTCACGGCTCTGGGTCCGTGCCGAATGGTCAGAGCCCACCTATCATCCTCCCAACGCGTGGACTCTCTCTCAGAGCCGATAATGTGCTCAAAATCCCGCCCGATTACTGTCGGGCACCGCAGGGGTGGCCATGATTCTCTCACATGACATATGTCGGGCCCCGCGGCTTGAGTGTTAAATCACATGCCTCGAAACCTCAATTACTTTCTTCTAAAGTTACTCAAAAAATATATCCCATAACCTCTCCCTTCTCTCCAAAGCCATATCCAAGGAATCGCTCACCTCCTCTGCTTCCATCATTCCAGCTAATCTGCAGGTCTCTCTCTCTCTCTCTCTCCATACCGTCAGTTGTCCCTCTCCTTCCCACTCAGTAGCCTTCTCTATCAGTCCTCAGCCCCCATCGCCTCTTCGTGATAACATCTTGGACCACTTCTGAGGGTGAGGGCATCAGCACTTTTGGGGAGCCTATCTTCTCATTTGGTTTCTCTGCTGTCTCTTACAATTTATAATATTATCCTCTCTCCCTCTCTGAAAGGGTATCCAGGCAGGGTAGTGCAAGTCAAATACGAACTGAAAATTCGGACAATGCACAGTCAGTAACATCCAACTCTAATACTCTTAAGGTGTTCTATGTTAATGCTCGTAGCATACGCAATACATTTTCAGATCTAGAGGAAATCGTGTTTACAGAACATTATGATATAATCGGCATTACAGAATCTTGGTTAAATACGGAAAACAGAGACTTTTTAGCCGAATATACGCTTCCTGGTTATACAATGTTTGAGAAATGTCGGATCAATAAAAATGGAGGAGGAGTTCTGTTTTTTATAAAGGAAAGTCTTAATCCCATCTTAATGTCAAAACCTCAAATTGCGAATATAGACATATCTTACGTACTATTAAATAATAACCGAGGAACTAAAATAACACTAGCTTTATTATACAGACCCCCAGCTCAATCAGTGCAAACTGACAATGAAGTTTATGAACAAATTGCAGAAATAATTAACATACAAGATACCGTAATTCTTGGCGATTTCAACTTACCCGTTAATAAATTGGGTGATACTATTACTTCACACTCTGGACACAACCTCTATGCCAACTTGCAAGAAAGTTCACTTTTTCAATTCGTACAATCTCCGACGACCCGTGGTAATAATGTGCTTTTTTTTTTTTGCTTTTTTTTTTCTTTCTATATTCCAACTTACTTCCTCTCGGGCATAGGCTGAGAGCCTTAACATTCACCGCTTTACAATGAACAGTGAAGCCTGTGAGGTCTTGTTCCAGTCTAGGGAGTGAGACATGTGAAGCACGTAGAGTACAACGAGCACCTGCCATCTTGCCTTCACATGAGGCACGGTGCTCACTCATGGCCAGAAACGACCCCATCTCTGAAGCCACCTCGTTCCCATGCTTCACTCTCTCACCCCCTACACTCGGACTCTCACACTTACACACACACAACGCCACCTGTTGAGCAGATAACTCACCAGGCATTGCACCCCTATAGCATATTTGGAATATGGGAATATTCATACAGTGCTATTTAATCAGGGAACAATGAGGGTATTTTATTGACGTTTCGGTGGGCTTGTGGAAATGCACTGATACCAGGTCCAGCACAAATTCCATCCCAATAATATCTTCCCATTGATACATCGGGATTTGAACCCGGGACCTTTGGATTACCAGGCCAGTGGCAAGACCACTACACCACACCTCCTTGTACTCGCAACAAAACAAGACTTGGTAGAGAGTTTGAATGTTGGTGATTAATTTAGTAACAGCGACCATCGTACGATAACTTTCAATTTAAAGTTTAATGGTAACAAACCAAATAGCAGCATTGAGAAAGTCCCTAATTTCAAAAAAGTACATTTTCATAAACTTAGATCAATGTTTAAAGAAACTGACTGGAGCTTTCTGACTAAAAATTACGACATAAATACATCTTGGGAGTTTTTCACAAGCACTTACCTTAAGGCAGTGCACGACTGCATACCATCAAAAATACGGCGTACAGGCCATACTGATATGCCTAAATGGTGGAATAAAGATATTTCAGACTGTCTGATTGCTAAAAAGTTTCCTAATGATGGAGTAAAATCCTAACAAAATTATGAAGAACGAGTTAAATTTGTAGAACTACGACGCAAAGCCTAACAGTTAATTAAGCAAAGTAAAAAGACCCTGGAATTATATGTTGCGAATCAAAGTAAAATAAATCCGAAAGAATTCTATAGTTATACCAGAAAGAAAAAAGTAGTTACTTCAACTGTTGGACCGTTAGTCGATGAAAATGGAGAATACACCAAAGACGAAGTACAATACCTTCTGTGCATCAGTTTTTACAACAGAAGACCTCAGTGATATCCCTACACCATCGCCGATTCAGATTGATAATTCAGATTTTCTAAGCAATATCACCGTTACAGAGAGAGAAGTATTGAATTGTTTAGATAAACTCAAGGTAAATAAAACGCCTGGACCTGATACAATCTCACCTAGAGTTCTAAAGGAAGCTAAGGATGAGCTCTCTAAACCACTGACATTGCTATTCAATAAATCCTTGCAGTCTGGAACTATGCCTGATCAGTGGAAGCTAGCCAATGTAACATCGATATTAAAAAAATGTAGCAAATCCCTACCCAGTAACTATCGTCCAATTAGCTTAACATCAGTTGTATGTAAAATGCTAGAAACACCCATAAGAGACAGACTCATAAATCACTTAGAGGCAAATAACATACTTAAAGATACTCAACACGGCTTTCGTAACAAACGCTCCTGCTTAACAAATCTCTTAGACTTCTTTCACGATATCCTCAACCTCTATGATAAGAGTAAAGCTGTAGATATTATATACCTTGATTTTCAAAGGGCCTTTGACAAAGTTCCCTACAAACGTTTACTGCTAAAACTGAAAGCGCATGGAATACAAGACGGTGTGTTGAAATGGATAGAAAATTGACTCAGCGACAGAAAGCATAGAGTAGTATTAAACGGTAAGGCATTTAAATTGAAATCTGGGGGAGGCACTCGCTGCAGGCAGTTATGCCTTTTGTCTCCCTCATTCACATAGAAGAAAACAAAATGGACCAATGTAAGTAACGGGGTACCCCAGGGATCGGTACTAGGACCAATTCTCTTTCTAATTTACATCAACGACATACAGTAGATGAGGGTCTCACCTGTACAATCTCAAAGTTTGCTGACGATACAAAAATTGCAAATAGCTTACTCTCGAAAGAACAAGTTGACTATATGCAACACAATCTACATAAGTTGTCACGTTGGGCTCATATTTGGCAAATGAGCTTCAATGCGGATAAATGTAAAGTACTACATATCGGATACCAAAATGAGGGAGCAAATTATTCGATAAATGGTACTCAGCTTAAGAATGTAGACAGAGAAACCGATCTGGGAGTAACAATATCGAGTAACCTAAAACCGAGTCAACAATATTCAAAAGTTGCTACGAAGGCAAACAAAATAATTGGCTTTATAGGCAGGTCATTTGAGCATAAATCCAAAGAAGTTATCCTAACTCTTTACAATTCCTTAGTCCGCCCTCTTCTCGAACACTGCGTTCAATCCTGGTGCCCTTATTACCAAAAAGATATAGACAAGCTAGAACGAGTTCAACGTAGAGATACCAAAATGATACCTAGCCTAAAGAAGAAACCATACGAGGAGCGTCTTAGAGAATTAAATCTATTTCCTTTAACCCAACACAGATTAAGAGGCGACTTAATTTAAGTGTTCAAAATCATCAAAGGCATCGACAATATGAACTTTAGTAAGTACTTCACTATCGACCAATCTAATTACACCACCGTTTACACGTGGGAAAACGGTTGCAAAATTATTGGTAAATCTTTTAACTCTCACGAATCTAAGAATTTCTTCTTCAATCGAGTTGTCAACTTGTGGAATGGGCTTCCCAGAGACGTTCTAGACTGCAGCACCGTTGATTCTTTTAAACTTCGCCTAGACAAATATCTTGCATCAAACCCGCGACTGATTGCGTTTGTAAATTAATACCTTTACTCTATTCCTGCCACAGATTCATCAAGGATTATTGCGTATATAATTATATATTACTAAGACGTTACTCTTTTTTTTCCAGATATACGAGAGATCACTTATAACTGTGTTATGTTACTAACCCATCTGTCCCCTACTAACTTCCTAATCCTGCCACAGACATTAGTTCCAGGTCAGTAGTTCCCTTTCCAATTTTCCCTTACCCACTCAAAACCACTGTTGGACACTTGATCCTCAGTGTTTTGGATTACAAGCAGCCTAGAGGGGTCACTAGACCTGTTGTTGCTTGACTTCCTTTGTACTCTCTCTCTCTCTCTCTCTCTCATTTGTTTCCTACGCTTTATATATAATATCCTTTCCCCCCCCCCCCCTGTCTCTCTCTGTATCTCTCTTACTCTCTCTCTCTCCATCGCTGTATTCAAAAGAGAGAGAGAGAGAGAGAGAGAGAGAGAGAGAGAGAGAGAGAGAGAGAGAGAGAGAGCAGTGAATAGTAGGCTATATATATTTTCTCCTTCACTTTCATTCTATCTGTATGTCTCTCATCTATTTGTCTATCTGTTTGTTTGCATAACTGCCTGTCTATCTGTCTATCTTTCTCTTTCGTTCTACCTGTATGTTTTTCTAACTATAGGTCATCTGGTGCATCTATCTTTCTGTCTCTTTATCTACCTGCCTATCTGTCAGTCTGTCTATTTGCATATATGTGTCTTTCTACATGTCTATATGATTGCCTGTCTGTCTGGCTATTAGCCTGTATATATAACTATCTATCTATCTATCTATCTATCTATCTGCCTGTATGTCTATATGTTTGTCTACCTTTGTCATTGACCTGTGTATCTATCTAGCTATCTGTCTTTTTTTTTAAGATTGAGGCAAAAGGCAGAACTGCCTGTAATGAGCGCCTCCCCCAGTTGAAAGAGTGACAGGGCCAAAATCAATGAACGTTAAGAGCCAAAATGCCTAGACACATGGAGTGTGAATTAAGCAATGTAAGTCATAGGATGAGGGGAAGATGGATTCTTCTATATGTGTGTCTGCCTGTATGTCTATCTGTCTAAATGTGTGTCTACCATTCTGTCTATTGACCTGTCTAGCTATCTATCTATCTGCCTGTCTGTCCGTCTATAAGTTAGCCTACCTTTCTGTCTATTGACTTGTCTCTCTATCTATCTATCTGTCCACCTGCTCGTTATGTCTGTCTATATGTTTACCTTTATTTCTATATATTTTGACTTGCAACCTTATCTATTTATTAACTTTGCTCTGTTTTTCATCATGACTTATCAGCCCATCTATCACTTGCTTTATCTGTTGATCCATCCATCCAAAACCTATAGTCATACACGCCTGTCTGTTTATCATGGATCTATCTGTCTACTCTATCTATCTACCATATTTATATATCAACTTGGCCATATATCTAAGTCACGACCTATCAGCCCATCTATCGCTTGCTTAATCTATTGATCGATCAATCAATCTACAATTATCTATCTACTATATCTATGTATCTACTGTATATATATATATCTACTGTATCTATTAATCTGTTGTATCTATTTACGTCCTGTTTCTATCTATCAACTGTATTTATGTATATACTGTATCTATCAATCTACTATATCTACCGTATCTATTGTATCTATATATCCACTATATCTACCTATCTACTTAGCCATGGTATTACGTCACGACCTACCAGCCAATCTATCGCTTGTTTATTTATCTATTAATCGACCTAATTATTTCTCCCTTGCCCTCGAAGAATGGGGAAATAATTAAATAGTTTGAATGGTTTGCTCTCATTCTTCCTCTGCTCCAGTGCTATTGTCTTTGTCTTTGTCTTCTTTTCTGGGAGGCTCTTTTATCACTTCATGTGTTGTCTTCTTTCCTTCGTATTGATCCTTGTTTATTTTTCTTCATTACCTAGTTTTCTTCACTTTGTTGTTAATGCTTATTTATTGTTTGCTTTATTGTTATTTTCCCTTTTTCTATCATGTTTTCTTCTATGATTGCCTTTGTTTGCCTCTGATTTTCTTGATTCCATCGTTTCCTTCCCCTTGTTGTTTTTGGTATGCTTGTTGCTTAATCGCTTCATTGCTAATTTTGCGTTGCTGCTTTATTATGTTTGCTTTATTATTCTTTGTTGTCTTTTGTATTCGTAAGTTTCCTTGCTTTTATTCATTAAATTTCTTTATCATTATCTTTACTATAATTTACAATTAATTTGTTTGTCTTCACTATCATAATTTCTGACTTCACTATGCAGTTCCTTACGATTATTACTCTTGATCTGGTCCTTTCTACTACTTTTCTTTTCTTTCTTCGTTATGCTCTTTTCTTTGTTCACTTTTATGTTACTGGTGCTTTTCTACTTTATCAATATTTTC
The DNA here is from genome assembly GCA_037953745.1 of Lithodes maja. Taxonomy (NCBI): domain Eukaryota; kingdom Metazoa; phylum Arthropoda; class Malacostraca; order Decapoda; family Lithodidae; genus Lithodes; species Lithodes maja. Next base: position 30,354 of record JBAKBP010006681.1, on the reverse strand, counting down.
TGTCTTTACTTTCTCTATGTTTTGCTCTTGCTAAATATTTGTCTTGTTTTTCCTCTTTATAATTATCTTCTTTGGCCACTTTACTCTTTATATACATCAACTGTTTTACTTTGTACTCTCTCTCTCTCTCTCCCTTCACATTATCTATTATCTCCATCTTCCTACCGTCCGCCTTGTCTTCTTCGTCTGACATTTTCCTCTTTCCTCTTGTATCTTCCTTTATTCCTTCCTTCCTCTAGTTTATCATTCTCTCTCTCGCTCTCTCTTATTTAATTTTTGGAGATGACCCATATTTTGTTATTTTAGCTACATCCAAAAGATTCTATTAACTTACCAAGAACTCGTGAAATTCAAAGAAATATTTGAGATACTTTGCACCCTTTTGTTCCACAGAGGTCATTCTTAAACTGAGTAAAATCATCTTAAATAGCCAGAGTATAATGACAAAGACTTCACCGGTATTGTAAGGGTTAAAACTGTCTCATTCCATTCCTCAATCCCCTCCATCGGTCATGGCTACTCAACTCTCCACGGGACTCTTCGGCCAGGCACTCTAGGGAACAACAACAACGGCAACAACAACATGAACACCACCACCACCACCACCAACAACAACAACACTCTTCAACTATCCATAACGCTACACCCTCTTACTCCAACCTCTATGTCTAATCCACGACAATCCTCTTCTACAATACCCTCTCCCCACAATACCCTCTCCCCTTATAAACCGTCTTCCTTGCTCAACTTTCCTGGTGTTTATCTCTTTTAAGGGGAGATTTCCACCTGGAGGATTTGTTTCTGAACCTCTTTCTCCCTCATGTTTAGCCCCATTGCTTTTGAGATTTAAAGACGTTCGCCCTAGTAGTTTTGACATTTTAAGACATTTTGCCCATTTCTGTCAATTGTAAGACCTTTCGTGCCATTAAGGTGTCGATTTTTTCCTGGCGACCGATAGCGAGCCTGTAATTTAAGAGCAACCGGCCTCCGGCCGGGAAATTTTTCTACCAAAAAATTTACAAATTTATCTTGAAAGGGGGTCTAGGGGGTGTAATTTTAAGCTTGATGAAAACGTAGGGAACAAACTAAATACCTCCCCTTAAGGGGGAAGGATTCATGTTTTGGTCGATTATATAATATATTTATTATTTCTCTAGTTTCCTCCCTAGACCTCCATCAAACTTATAAAAAACAAAACATCCATTAGATCCCCCTTCTAGATGTATCTGTAAATTTTTCGGTAGAACAATGTCCCGGCCCTATTACGGGCTCACTAGCATTCGCCAGGAAAAAATATCGACACATAAACAGCACTAAAGGTCCTAACATTGACAAAGAAATTGGACGAAAGGTCTTAAAATCGATACACTAATGAGGAAAACATCTTAAATTCTGAACACAAATGGGGCTAATTATAAGAGAGAAGGGGGTCTAGAAAAACGACCCACCTCACCATAATCAGATGACGTCAATTTACGTTTTAGTCTGACTAACGGGAGATGATTATATTCAGCTTAGGAAACATATGTAACACTGAAAGGGGTCAAAACCATCTTAACTAAGCTAAACACTCCCACAAAGGTTGACTAAACTCCACAAAATCGTCTTCTGATAGCCATCATGACAGGAAGAAAGGCACCATCGTAGATCTAGGCTACTCAACCTTCCTCTCCCCAGAATGTTACAGCCTCTTACCCTACGGTTCCTTCCCAACCCTTCCTAACTGTTCCATTTATCTTTATTTTACTAGGTTTTTATCCTGTATCATTGTATTTATTATATTTTATATTATATATTGAACAAGCTAAAAATAAAATCCCACTCTCACTTCTCTCTCTCTCTCTCTCTCTCTCTCTCTCTCTCTCTCTCTCTCTCTCTCTCTCTCTCTCTCTCTCTCTCTCTCTCTCTCTCTCTCTCTCTCACTGCGCCTTTTGGGGGGATTGTCCTAATGTTTCGGGAAGGTTTGTTCAAGGGATTTTCTCGTGAGTGTGTGTACGTGTGTGATACATAATTACATATGCTAGTGTGTGTATGTATGTGTACATGTGTGAATGTATATACTTGAAAATATGCGTGTGAGCGTTATTTCTCATACAAATTCACATACATACAGACACAAATTCATGTAAATATTTTGTTCTGCAATGAGGTTTAAGCCTACTGTATATAAGATATTGTAGAAAACAGATTAAATGGTTATATATTTAAGTCCATTCCGATCGAAATCACTCAGCGGCCCAAAAGTCAACTTGGTCGAGGAAATGAATGACACAAACACACACACACACACACACATATGTACAGTATATATATATATATATATATATATTTTTTTTAAAGAGACAATGAACGGAGGAAGGAAAAACACAGATAAAACAAAAAAGGTCCATATGCCTAAAGGCATCCTCCATTCATAAAATGTTTGTAACAACTGGATTTACACTGTTGTAGATTGTAAGTTTGTGGAAAGCAACTTGAGGGAAGTGAATTCCAAAGAGTAGTAGTTCTGGGTATAAATGAATTTTGATAAGCAGAAGTTCTGCATTGTGGAGGAGAAAGTATAAATTCATGGACTCTTCCAGCTGCCCTAGTTCTAAAGGGAAAGATGTGGAGAGGCGGCACCATTGCAGCAAGTTCCTCGGAACAATTGCTGTGAAAATATCTGTAGAATAATGCAAGGGATGCAACGTTTCTTCGTATGGATAATGTAGGAAGGTCCTGTGTGATTGCAGGGTTATTGATTAATCTAATAGCTTTATTTTGAATTTTATCCAACTGCTTCAATGCAACCACTCCACAGAGGTGAACAGTAATCCATCTGAGAACGCACATGACTTTTATATATTACGGCCAACTGCTCGTCAGTGAAGAATTCTCGAACTCTGTACAGGAGTCCCAGTTTTTTAGAGGCATTCTTAGCAATGCTTCTAACATAATGTGTCCAGCTCAGGTTAGTAGTTAATGTTACACCGAGAATGTCAATACTAGGGGAAGTGGGAATATTTACATCATTAACAAATATATGGAAGTCAGTGAGATTCTGTCGGTTAGAACATTTAATGTACTTGGTTTTCTGTGCATTAAAGGAAACTCGATTCTTTTGTCCCCATTCATTCATTCTAGAAAGGTCCTGGTTCAGAGAAATTGCAGTGTTTATTTTTGAATTTATAAGAACGGGTTGGGTGAAAGAATTGGTAAATGTGAAGGAACTGTGGAGTGTTGAGTCATCTGCATAGGAATGTATTGATTTTGAGTGGTAGATATGAGATCATTGATATGAATGAGGACGGAGTTGGGGCCAAAACTGATCCCTGGGGAACACCAGCATTTATTAAGTGAAATTGAGAATAAAGGCCATCTACCATTACACGCATTATTTTGTTATGAAGATAAGAAGAAATTAGTGGAATTAATGATGCAAGGCCGTAGTGTGACATCTTCGACAATAAGGATTGATGCCAGACTCTATCAAATGCCTTTGATATATCCAGTGCTATTGTATGTGTTTCACCATGTTGGTCTGTAGCTTGGTTGATTTGATGCGTAAGAAGGCAAAGAATGTCTGCAGTTGATCGACATCGTCTTAAACCATATTGCCTATCACTGATTAATTTAGTATTCTCAAGATGCTTAATTATGTGATTATTTAATATAATCTCAAAGACTTTACCAAGAGTGGAAGTTATAGCTATTGGTCTGTAGTTTGATGGATCTGAAGAGACACATTTTTTAGGAACTGGATGGATGTTTGCTTCTTTCCAGGGTACTGGGAAGCATGAGGTATGAGTACACAGACGGAACAATTTTGCCAATACAGGAGCGAGCACCAAGGAGCAATTCTTAAGTACTATTGGAGGAATTTCATCTGGACCAGGAGCTTTATCTACTGAGAGATTCTGCAAAATAGTTTTGACATGTCTGGTGTGGATCTTAAGTGAGGGAATGTCAGGCGAATTAAAATTAAGTACAGGGACATCTTGATATATTTCATCTAAGGTTGAGTTGGTGGAGAAAATATCCGCAAGAAGGTTAGCTTTACCTCGTGGGTCACTTACAAGATTGCCAGTCGGAGATTTTAATGGTGGAATGGATGAAACAGTAGTGAAGTTGGATTTGAATGAGTTAAGAGTAGACCAAAATTTTTGTTATCATTTGTATTATTTAGAAGTTTATTTGCCTGCTTGTGGAGAAATTTTGATTTAGTTAGATTTAATACAATTTTGGCATGATTTCTGATGTTTCTAAAGTAATTAAAGGCTTCATGTGTTTTTGATCCTGTGTATTCATTGTAGGCTATTGCTTTTTGTTCAGTTACTCAGTATACTGTATATATATATATAAAGAGAGAGAGAGAGAGAGAGAGAGAGAGAGAGAGAGAGAGAGAGAGAGAGAGAGACGAGAAAAGCAAGCAACAAGCTAAGTACTGACCAATACTATAAATATACTGCACATCATCCAGAGTACTGACCCATATCACCCAGTAAAGGCACATTCGTATATCCCGGGAATAGTCTCTATATATTATTTGATAGGGCTTCACTGATCCCCTCTTCTCCATAGGTTGTGACAGGAATATGGTCAGCGTATAACCCCAAAAGTTAATATTGAGCCGTGGTAAAGGTTTATGGTCCACATCACCCAATAATTATATAATTCGTCCATAGATATACAGTATATGCTGTACCTTAATAACTCCGCCTGTGTGTGTGTGTGTGTGTGATATATATATATATATATATATATATATATATATATATCTTTCAACATACTGTACTGCATACAATGTAGCCTGCACTATATTCTATCAAATTTGGAGATGCGGAACATGTTAATGATAAATTAAGGTTGGCTAGCATTAATTTCTGTAAACTCAAGTAACCTTGATTTGGTAACGATTTGAAGTAGTGTATACCTGGGATATCTGATACCAAAAATCATAGATTAAATAGCAAAGCATGAGGCTCAAACCCAAACTTCCTTGCTATAGAACAAAAACAAAACCCTAGAGAGAGAGAGAGAGAGAGAGATCCTAATACAGACTATCCCAACATTATGAGATTGTCTTCTGCTTCAGGCATTTTATGAAAGGGATGAGAGAAAGGTGGAGGTGGAGGGGGGGGGGAGGGAGGGAGCTGGGGAGATAGATAGATAGTAATATACATATGTAGATAGATTGATAGTTATAGAGATACATAGTAATATTGATAGATAGATAGATATTTATAGATATATAGATAGATAGAAAAATATATAGTTACATAGATGCATACAGTATATACAGGTATAGATAAACAGATGGAGAGATAGATAACACAATTGCATTGGAAAAAGTTAGGAGTGGTCGAATAAAGGAGAGTTTATTTGTTTATTATTATTAGTTTATTAGTTTAACATTGTGAAAGAGATAATGTGAACATTTTGAAATCTTACACTTGACGAAATTATAGGCACGATAAATATTGCTATCTAAAATAATATTAAGGAGAATTATTATGTTAAACTAATGGATTATAGAACAAATACGCACACAATTATAACTAACCTAGTTGCGAATCAAATAAATTTGATAATGACCGTGTCCGTCTAAAAATATAACCCAAAAATACTGAATAATTATGTATTAATTAATCTTCATTCCCCTCGCTCCTGCTTCTCTCTCACACACTCACTCTCACATACACTCTCTCTCCTGTCTATTCCAGCATATCTATCTATCAAGTGTAGGAATATTGCAGCCCCTGTATTGAATATCCTGCTCGAGGAGTTGCATTGTCTGGCATTTCTCGGTGATTTCTATGATGGCGATATAATGAACGTGTATGAATTTTGACCCATTTTTATTACATCAGTTATAATCCTCTCTGCCAAATTGACCTTTGGGACGTTGAGTAATTTCATTCGACATGGATTTCATTATTTTTACCGTTCACCAGGGATATTTGAATATATATATATATATATATATATATATATATATATATATATATATATATATATATATATATATATATATATATATATATATATATATATACAGTATAATGTGTGTGTGTGTGTATATATATATATAATTCACATCACCCTGTGTGATAACACCTTTCCTACCTCCCCGTCTTCATTCAGACCCCTTAGACGGGTCAATGCATGATTGACCCCCAAAAAATTGCAAAATTTTGTTTTTTTGGTGGTTTTATGTTAGGTTGGGTCTAGTCTACAACATACTAAAAGTTGGACACATTTGGAGTATTGGAAAGTGTCTAATTTCGAAGATGACTTTTGTCGATTTTTAAGTAATTTTCTATTTATATGTGACTCTGTAACTCAGTCAGTTTTAATGATAAATCAAAAAAACTTGCATTTACACCCAGGTTTTCAGGGTAAGTCTTTCATATGAAAGGGTTACCAGTGATGTTGAATCGCCCCTTATACCCTACCTACCCCCAAGCCCTCAGTTGCACCCACCCCGATTCACAAACGGGCATATACGTCATAATGCTTCATTCAAAAGTTTTCACACATCATCACCATCATCATCATCATCATCATGTATCACTGGATCATTTGTCATATTGTCACAGTTGCCATCTTGGCAATGTCCGCATGCACTGGTACACTCTAGTCCATGTTTTCTGCAGGTACACCTTAGGGTATTGCATCCTTCCGAACAGTTGCAGTGAATCATCTTAATCAGTGCATCTGGAGCAGGGCTTCTGTCTGTCATCACCGGAACAAGTTTGTCTCCTTCTACCCTCCATCCCCACTCAGATGGGTCCATGTCATCACTACATCCCATCCACTCCATAACCTGGTAGTAAGTCCGAAGGGAATGAAATTTACAAGCCAAAGTGGTTGGTGGGAGTCGTTCAGGCATGACGAACACTTTAGCCCTAGCAACTTTCTTGCAGAGCATATTGTATCTGATAGATGCCAGTGAGTCCTTCTGATCTGCATTGAACAATGCTACCATTTGGTTTCCACAACATCCTGACTTTGCTTTGATAGAGAGAATGCTTTTGAACTGTCTTTCATTGCCTTTTCTTTCTTGATGATTTGTTGGAACCCCGACTTCTTTCCAATCCCGAATACCCTGGACACCGAGTCGCACCCAGTAAAGGCATGCAGAAACAGTAAATCATTGCAAACTGCTTCACCAAACACCTGTTTGAGGACCTTGATATTATAGACGTATAATTTGGCCTTGTCTGAGTGGAAATGGAGTGCATTACATTTAGAAACCTCTGCATGGTAGAGTAAGAGGACTAGAAGATCTGTGTCTTCTCCAATAAGGGTGGTTGGTTTGGAAGCAGACACACTGATGGCTGCCTTTGCGATCTCAATGTCGGCATCTCCTTCTGCTTGAATCACGTCACAGCCTTTCTGTCGCATTCGTTCCATGATCAGTTGGATTAGTGCCTGCTTGTTTGCCTTATTCGACAAGAAGTCCTCCTTTTTCCCAACAAATTTTGTCACCTCGGTAATGTTAACCTTGTTTGCATTCAGCTTTCGACTTTGCCGCTGATGAGTACAGTCCTTTATACTTGATCCAACCTCATAACCATAAAACATGACAGTCGCTCTACCATAGTGTTTGGCAGTGAATGAGGCGTAATTATCTGCAATCGAACTGTAGGTGCTCCCCTCCGTCCATTTCAAGCGGTGAAGAAGAGATCCTCCATCTAGTACATAGTGATCTGTAACTGGAACCGTTTGTGTCACAGCATTGTCTGATTTGGCTTTAACATAGTTTCTGATAGCTTCTGCCAGCTGCGGTTTGTCCGGTTGACGCAAGATGTACTTTCCTTCGAACAAAGACATCGGATAAGGAGAGAGTTCATAGGACATAACATCATCTAGCCGAAGATCACCCGCCTGTGAGACTACTAAAAACCTCTGGAATAAGAGCGCTGGGTCAATGCTACGATCTTCAGAAACTTTCACTTTCTTGCTGGATGCTAGAGTCTTCACCTTCAGACTCCTTTTGTGAGAGTAAGAGAAAACCGATTGTCCATCCATCTTTTGTACAATGTCTTTGCCGATTTCAAAAAGGTCCTGAACATTGATATCCTCATTGGCATTAATTCCTGTGATAATGTTGCGTAACGATTCATCGGCTGAAAACGGAGTAAAACTGTCTAGTTTTTGTGCCACTTTACCAAGGTCTGCCTCATCTCTGCTCACCCGAGAGGCGGACAACTCCTTATGTTGTTCACCTGTTGTGTAACTTCTCGCGGTAAGTTCTTGCATGGCGATGTTGTAAGCTGATGACACAGTGGAAGACATGGCCCAAACTGTTCTCTGGTGCTCGGACATCCCACTTCCTCGCATCAGTCCCCCTTGGCTTTTAAGTGAACGCATTAGTGTTTGCTCGATTACTAGATCGGAGCCAAGGCCAGCCCAGTATTGGTTGCTGCGCCGGATTACGTGGAACCCAGCCTGAAACTTCTGATGTACTTCGGGGTTTTCATCCTTCAACGCATACATATTTTGGAGATATAGTCGAGCCGATTTCAGATAATTTGGATGGCCAGCAGCCGCGAATATCGGTAAGCAAGCTGAGATGGCACTGAGATGCATCTCCCAAGACCCCATTCGATCAGCTACAACAACTGACCTAGCAATACCTAGCATGTGCTGATAGTTTATCCACAGTTTGCTTGTTTTGGAGGTCCTTGCCAGCTCATCCCTTTTCAGAGTTAGAGTGTTATGAATCCTGCTGCAGCAAGAATCGCAAACTTGCAGGAATAAAGTCTAATGCTGGCGTAAGTTTCAGTTCGGCCGGAGTTGGATACTTATCCCCCACTGGTGCAACTGTTGTCTTGATGTCACTTTTGATGAGTTTTGCTGCGGTTTCGAGAATTGCTCGTTTCTGTGCTTCCTCGTCGTCTTCTCGAGGTGAGTTGTAGTATTCACAAAGAATGTTACAGGTTTTTTCCCTAAAGGTCACAATATTTTTGACAGCACTACGACCTTCTGTCACGAATATAGAGTTTCCATATCGACTTATCAGCTTTTCCTTGAGGTACTGATTTCCGTACGCCGTGGATTTACTATCTCGCAAATATTCTCCCATTTTAGCGACAAGTTCCGATATCATTAGCTGTTCCTCATCGTTTTCCTCCAGGAATACACAAACCATTTCGAATGCTTCATCCTGATCACTGTCCTTTGGCCTTCCACTTTTTCGTCGTTTGGCGGATTCAACTGACGTGAACTGTCTTGGAATGCCCTGCATTGTACGGAAGTTGACGTTACATGACTGGTGGTAAACACAGTCTGCCGCATGAAGATCACCACCAAAATATTCGATCCGGCCTTGAACAGCAATGGCCCACTCATCCCCTCTTGATTTGCAATGAACCAATATAGTTTGAACAAATGTGTCGGTCTTCACATAGAAAATCCTTTCCTCACTTTTTCGTTTAGGGTCTATTTTAGTAGCATCAGTTCCGCAGAAAAGTCATTGCGTTCTATGTCATATGGTCCCAGAGAAACACGAGCGCTCCTTTTTACTGGCTGAGCAGAATCTTTGTTGGAGGCAGTAGCAATGTCCTTTTTGTTTATGTGGTTAACCCGACATGTTTTGTGAACACTAGTTCCAGCTTCAACCCTGAATTTGACACCTCTTTCGATGCTTGCACGGTTGATACCTTCAGCTCCTTTTTCTCGAACGACCACGGTCTCCTCACAGTCCAAATCTCGTTCGCATATAGAACAGGTTTCTTTGCTGGCTGCACTCATATTCTGAAAAGATAATGATTGGTGGTTAGGTTTTATGTTATCTAAATGACAAAATCATATTGAGCATTGGTAGGCCTACTAAAACCTAAACTGATAGAACATGCATGCTCATTTTATGTTAGTGCAAGGTGGGCGCGTAACAAAAGTATGGGGTAAGGGTACCCCTAGATATGCCATAAGGGATGATTCAACATCACTAAAAACCCTTTAATGTGAAAGATTGACCCAGAAAACCTATGTGGAAATGCAACTTTCATTGATCTATCATAAAAATTGACTGAGTTATTGCTCTCTGTAGTGTTCACAATGTACGGAAAATTACTTAAACACCGACAAAGGTCATCTTCGAAATTTAACACTTTCCAATACCCCAATTTTGTCCAACTTTTAGTATGTTGTAGACTGGACCCAACCTAACATAAAACCACAAAGAAATAAACTTTTGCAATTTTTTGGGGGTATGGGTACTTTGGCGTTATATTGACCCGTCTACCTCCTGCCCTTGTCACTACCCGTTAACCTTTCCTACCTCCCCGTCCTCATTCAGACTCCCCTCCTGCCCTCTAACCTTTCCTACCTCCCCGTCCTCATTCAGACTCCCCTCCCGCCCTCGCCACTGCCAGCTAACCTTTCCTACCTCCCCGTCCTCATTCAGACTCCCCTCCCGCCCTCGCCACTGCCCGCTAACCTTTCCTACCTCCCCGTCTTCATTCAGTGCAGTAGCATGTTGGTATAGTGCTACTTGCTTGCATGCAATTCTCCCTTTCAGCTGCTGCCACTGGCTAACCCTTGCGGTGAAAAGGGGAGCCGAGTGCGTAAGTCTCCCTCTGCCAGTACATAGCCTCTCCATCACCAAGACTCCTATTGTGCCTCCCCGGGGCCACACACGGTAACTGGGTGTCTTGCGACCCCAGGCTAAATCAATAGGGGATCTCGGGACATGCGGTGGCCCCCAGAGGTATGATGTGCATCCTTGTCATCTACCAACAACCGCACACACCCACTGCCTTGTGGTTTAGTCTAGTAAGACAAAGGCTAGGGGAGCACACCCTGAGAGAAAAGCAGACGTTGGGGTCATGTCCTGGCGGTTTCCGACAAACTGAAAACCCGGCAGTCCCCTGCAGTATTGAGCAGGAGCTGGTCGTCTTGGGTCACCCCCTTGCCATCAGCAACCCCTGTTCAGTACCAAGATAGTGAAGTTGGAATTGCGCACCTCCCTCGGCACTCTAAACTCTTCTATGCGCAGGTTTTCTCTTCCTGCTTTGCAGGAAGGGAACGTCATCATCGGACTACGATGGACTACCATAAGCATGTAAGCATATATAATTGCATTACTATTTCCAAAACCAGAATTGTGTTGGAAAGATTCTACATAGAAGTGTAAATATTTTTCCATATATTTGTATTTCTATCTTACAACTTAGTTTTAACTCTTTGCATAAACGACGATGCCTTTCTTCACTTTATTCTGGTCATCATTAGAAGATTTTATGCATATTAGAAAGGGCCTCTAGGAGTCCAAGGGGTCAAAATCTACTCCATTATGCCTCTTTATGCCACAGAATCTCCCTAAGCTGTATGAAATCGTCCAATGGTAGCCTGAATATGCAGTTAAAAGGCGTCCTCATCTTCAAGGGGTTACGGGGGGATGGGCGTATTTACTGTATATCCTCGTATATGTATTGTTTTATATATTTATTAGTTTCCTCCCTAGACCTCCATCGAACTTATAAACACATCTATTAGATCCCCCTTCTAGACTAATTTGTACATTTGTCGGTCAAATACCGGTTCTTCCGAAATTACAGGCTCACTATCGTTCGCCAGGAATAAAATGGACACCTAAATAGCACGAAAGGTCGTAATATTGACAAATAAATGGAATGAAAGCTCTTAAAATCGACAAACTAATGTGGCAAACATCCTAAAATCTGAAAACCAATATGACTTTACATGAGGGACAAGGGGGTCTCGAAAAATTACCCATCTCCCCTTAATATCGGCATGGAACGTGACCTGTACGTTATTGTAGGTAAGGATATTTCCCCGGCTTCCGCTTTTCTTCCCAACTTTCACTGTCGCCGAAAAATTGCAATATAGGAAAATCTGTCTACAAATGAAGTTACTTTGCCCCCCTCTCCTCCCCAACTCGAAAACAAAAACAAAACAAACACAGCACAAACATGCACACGACATAATTATTTGTGATATGGGGAAAGCACTTGTCGCAACCAGTTCTGCCTTTTGTCTCCCTTATTCACATATAATATAGATACATACAAAGCAGAATGGCTGAAGATAGAGTGGTATTATGTATGAGTGAAAATGTTTCTAAATTTAGGTGTTGACGTGACATGCTACCCAGAAGATTGTGTGATACGGGGAATCATTGTGTTGTGGCATGAACATTCAATGGACGCAGCGAGAGAATTGACCACTTGCGAGTTTCAGGCTATAAGGAAGGTGGAGCTTTAAACATAATATATACCGTTAGTAGAGATACAATTTATACAACCGGTACGTTTTATTTTAAGCGCACGTAAGTACCATACCTCAAAGTCAACATAATATTCATCCATCATATGCCTACAAATATTCAAACTTCTGTTGTATACTTATGTTACGTCTACAACTTAATTCCCTATAGCTCCACCCCATATGGTGTTTATATTAATTATGTATAGCTCAAAACTCGCAAGTCAATTGGATTATGCCATAATAGAATAAAGAAGACTTAATTTTTTGTTCGTGCCATTTTTAACTGACAAACGTGTAGCTCAACATTAATTTTGGATAACAAAAAAATTATATGAATGATTTGTGTGATGTGAAGTTAACCCCTTGATTATGTAGGACGCTATTTTCAACATATTCAAGCTAACATTAGACGATTTTACTTAGTTATGAAATTCCCTCTGGTAATCAAAGGCATAAAGTCTAAATTAACCCTCTAACTTCCAAAAGTCCTTCCTGAGCTTAAGAATATCGTCTACTTATAGCCAGAATATAAGGAAGAGATGCGTCCTGATTTCGGGGGTGATGGGTAAATGCTGATTAAAAAAAGGTGTCGGCTATCTTGACAGGGATAATGTGATGTCTTACTTCTGTCTCCTTTATTATTATTTCTTCTCCATGAACTACTCCGCCCCCCTCCCCCCCCCCCCCCCCCCCACCCTTTTACACATTTTTTGAGAGGTTTCGGAATTGGCTACGGATTGAATGGCAATTAAAGTTCTAAAAAAACAAGTTGGCATGAATTCTCCTTAAATTAACCAAATTAATATATAATATATATTACATATATATATATACTGTATATATATATATATATATATATATATATATATATATATATACTGTATATATATATACCGGTATATATATATATATATATATATATATATATATATATATATATATATATATATATATATATATATATATATATATATATATATATTGTTACGTATCTTGATCCTCAAGTGGTTAACTTGATGAATCTAGATAGCACAGATATATATATTAAGGTATCAGTCAGCTGAAGGTTAATTGTATTTATTTAATTGCAATATATTAATTATGACCACGTGTTCACTCAACTATTCACAAGCATTCTCCATTCACTCCTGTCCACCACCACTTCCCTGTTCTTGCTCTGTCTTGAGTCGGCTACCCCCAAAATGGGGATTGGGCCTGAGCATATAGATAGATAGATAGATAGTCAGCTGAAGGCAAAACAAAAGTAAAATCTAATAAAATTATTTCCTGTTGTTGCTTCCTTTCCTTTTGGATCTTAGGACTTGGTATCCTTTATTGACTGATACTCTTTAATTATGAAAAATACTGAAACTAATTAAATTCATGTAGTATTTGTAAAGAATTATTATTTAACCGAAGCTTAGTAGGCTATGGTTATGAACCAAATAAGTTATAGCTAAAGAAGGACTATTAATTCTATAAAAAGTCTTGAAAGATAAATATTAAAGTAAGAATATTTCTGTCTCTTACCCTTTTTTAAATGAATAGCTAGTTTTTTTATATGTCCTTGTATTTATATTTAATGTAATTATTCTTGGTTCTTGTCTTACGTTAACAGTATTATATTATTATTATCATCAGGATTTATATCAAAGTCACATAAAAAGTTAGATATATATTTAATAATTAGTTAAATGTATTTCTTAACCACGTAACATTGAAGTTTGATTATGAGTAAATTAAGTTACAGGATCGCTTCATAGATTCGATTCAGGTCTCACTCAAATAATATGAAAAGCAAAAATAATATTTTGAAGCTAAAAGAATTTTCTTCAGCTTAGGAAATCACTAGAAGTAATATTAACATAGCCATGTTAGTCTAAGGCGATATTACTAATATGAGACAATAGCATCACCGTACTAAGCACCGTTAAGCAATGTAAGCTTAATTAAAAGAAAATGAAAGAACTCGTAAGTATTAATATAAAACAATAGTATTACTTTCATCATAACCCAATTACTTAAAGAGTTGCTTTAGTCCACAAGTTAGTCAACTAAAATAGTTAAGTACATAATAATAGCGTTAACGTTAATTCCCAATCAAATAGTTAAGCACATAATAGTAGCGTTAACGTTAATTCCCAATCAAATAGTTAAGCACATAATAGTAGCGTTAACGTTAATTCCCAATCAAATAGTTAAGCACATAATAGTAGCGTTAACGTTAATTCCCAATCAAATAGTTAAGCACATAATAGTCGCGTTAACGTTAATTCCCAATCACATATCTCACTAACCAACATACCGTAAGTGTTTACACCGAACACACTTAACACACACTTATATAATCTGACTGACAGTCACAAACCCATTATAATACTTCACCCCGTCTTAATCCAGCTGCAAGTTCACCTTCCCCAACTCCAAATGAGACTGATTTGAATGCCCACTACTCGGGTCTTATATACTAAACAATGATGGTGTAGGAACGAATCAGGAGGCGAGTGATGGTGCGCGCCCCTATCATAGCTCCTCGAGTTGCATAGCAGGTGCGTCGTCCAATGGGGGCTCCTGGCGTCGATCATACGTCATATCGTCGGGTCATCGAAGTAGTTTGCAGGGTCCCCTATGACGCACGCAGGTGTGAAGGCTTGTTTGCTGGTATGCGGACAAGCTGGTTTCCCACTCGCTGGTTCGCTCGCTAGTCTGCTTCGCCGCTTGGGTAGTTTGACACTACTTCAACTCTAATTCTAACTCTTAAATTAACATACAGGGCTCCGTATGTCAGACCTCCCCCCTAGAAAAGAGTTTAAGGAGTATAGTACATAATATTAAACATAATACATAAATAGATTCACCACCAGATTGGCAACAGCAAGATTATAATGAGGATATAATAAGGATATCACCCAAAGTAGGCAACGTCTCCAGGTACCACATCAGAACATAGCCGGAATGTAGCTGGAGCGTTATTCGAACTGCAAGGCATCTCACAGCTGAAGGCTTGACAGCGCACTACTAAAGCATGATTTTTACCTTGCTACAAGGGAGAGCTAATTGCCAAAATCCTCTCATTAAGTTAAACTTACTGCTGTATGAGGCCAATCCAGTAAATGTAATCTTTGATCCGTGGCAGTGGGTAGGTATCGTTCTTTGTGACAGCATTAACTTGCCTATAGTCCATACATAACCTATGGCTCCCGTCTGGCTTTGGCACAAGTATGACCGGACTACTCCACTGGCTTAAGGCCCTTTTGATCAGCTTGTTTGACAACATGTAGTCAAGCTCGACCTGCAGTATACTCCTGCGTTGTGGTGAGACACGGTAGGGGGATAGTTTAATGGGAGTTGCATCCCCTACGTCGATGTCGTGCAAGCTCAAAGAAGTGAGCCCTGGAGTATCACGGAACACACTGGGAGACTGAGATAAAACAGAGATTAGTTGGTTCGCTTGATCAGAGGAAAGATGGCATAGTTTAGATGGTAATTCCCCCCAAGCTACTGAATTATACTGAAAGTTGGATAGGCTACATGACAAGTCAAAGTCTGCATGGATACCTTCAGGCTCTGGAACAGTCAGACTTTGTCCGCACCAGGCTGTCCACAGGTCCTGACATTCACTGCCACAGTGGGAGAATCTGGAAGAGAGGAATCAGGGGACCTATGGTAGGGTTTCAAAATATTTATATGGAATACTTGAGTGGGCTTTTTCCTGTCTGGGGTAGTTACTAGATAATTGGTAATGCTTACCCTCTGAATGATCTTATATGGGCCCTTGAACTTGGCAGATAAAGGTTGGCCAAAAAGGGGGAGCAGGACCAAAACCTCATCACCGGGCTGAAACTCCCTCTCACTGGCTTTTCTGTCATACCATTTCTTCATGGAGCTTTTAGCCACGGTCAAGTTTTGAGCGGCATACTCACATGAGGATCTCAGCCGGGTTTTGAAATCTGAAACATACTTGAGGAGGGTTTGGTTCCCCTCCTGGCCAACTAGGCTATCCTGCAATAGTTGCAAAGGACCTCTTACCTGGTGACCGAAAACTAGCTCATTAGGGGAAAAACCCAGGGATTCAGTTGGAACCTCACGAGTAGCAAATAAAAGAAAAGGTACCCCCTTATCCCACTCAAATCCGGTCTATGTACAATATTTACGTAACATTCCCTTTAATGTCTGATGATATCGTTCGAGAACCCCTTGACTCTCTGGGTGGTAGGTGCTAGACTTAACATGCTCGATACCCAACTCCTTCAGGGACTGCTGAAAAATGTTAGAGGTAAAATTAGTTCCTTGATCACTTTGCACCTCATGGGGGAAACCGACTCTGGTGAAGAATTTGAGCAGTTCCTTGATGACAGTTGGAGCAGAGGTAGTCCTTAAGGGTATAGCCTCTGGGTAGCGAGTTGCCATGTCCATAATAGTTAATAAATTAATGTTACCTTGGGAAGTCTTAGGCAATGGGCCTACAATGTCCACTACCACCCGAGTAAAAGGATTCTCGAAAACGGGCAAGGGCACCAGAGGATGTACAGGCACCTTCTGATTGGGTTTTCCTGTCATCTGGCAAGTGTGACACACTCTACAAAACTCCACTACATCTGCACGCATTCCTGGCCAGTAAAAGTGGGCTCTGATTCTGTCTAGAGTTTTTCTCACACCTAGGTGTCCTGCCAATGGTATACAATGTGCCATTTCCAAAATATCTCTTCGACAAGGTTTGGGGACTACTACTTGATGGACGTCCCAGGCCCCGTCATCGATTGGTCTGTGTGGCGGTCTCCATCTACGCCACAATACTCCTCCTTTGAGGTAGAAACATTCACCACCCTCCTTCTCACATTCCTTTTCACTCACGGACCTGGCAGCTAACTCCTTGCATTCACTGTCATCTCTCTGTAGCTCTACCAGGCCACTAGGACAATTTGGAGGGGTTTCATGGTCATCGTTAGGGTCAAGATGAGCCATAAAGGTGTCAGATAAATCCACCTCAGTCACATCATCAGGCACAGTTGGAGCGGCATTCACACTCTCATCATCCCTTTCATCAACTCTTACATTCGGTACATTTCTGTCTGAGGGAACTGCTACTTGAGACATTGAACGTGTGACAGCACACACAGGGAAAACTGTTGGCATCTCCTTTTCGAGCTCACCGGTTAGTGGCTCGTTAACAGGGGAAAGTGACAAAATGGGGTCTGGTCGGACCTTCTCACCTGCTACATCATTCCCCAAAAGGAGTGTTACCCCAGGCACAGGGATATCTTGGGACCTACACAAAGCTATGGTGGCCTCACCCTGTAGTAACTCACATTCAATTTCGCCTTTTACCAAGTATGCATAAAATTGGCCTCCAGCACCTCTCATTACAACTGGTTCGCCAGGTGGGCACTCAGTGTAAGGATTCACCATGAGGGTGCTAGTAGAACCTGTGTCTCTCAAAATTTTTACCTCAGGCATACAACCATTTAATCTCACGTTGCCAGATGAAATAAAGGGACGGTAACTGTCCTGCACTGATGGTGAAATTATTATTGGCTTAACCCTAGTGGGTTGCACCACACATGCTACTACATCCCTGTCTAGATGATTTACGTTAGCTGCTAGGTACTCCTTCTGTCGGGAGTCCTGTATTAAAGGAACTTTTGGTGCTAGGTACTCCTTCTGTTGGGAGTCCTGCATTAAAGGAACTTTTGGTGCTAGGTACTCCTTCTGTCGGGAGTCCTGCATTAAAGGCACATAATTATGGAGTTTGAGATACGGCGGCAACTGTCTGCCCCGATCTCTCTGTTTTCTCCTTGGCCCATCACTGATAAGCTAGGTGGCCTCTCTGGCCACAAAAAGTACATACTTTAGGGGATACGGGAATGTTCCCTCTTTGAGCATTACTATTACTTTGGGGCCCACCTCTGTTACCATTGCCCTGAGTCGCATTTTTAGTTGGGGGAACAATTCTATTTTGGCTAGCTGGGGAAGACGTTATAGGCTTGTGACTGGGTCTGTCAGATTTGTGATTGGGATACTTAAAATTAGAACTAGAATTATCGTAGGGCTTCTTTCCACGAAATTTGTTGTTGAGCACGTATGTGTCAGCCATGTCAGCGGCGTCGGCAAGACAATCTACCTTTTTCCCCTTTAAATGATAGGATACAGAAGAATCAATTTTCCATAGGAAATTTTCTAACAGGACCAACTCCTTCAGATCGTTGTAGCTTGTGACTTTCTTACTCTTGACCCAATGATTGAAAGTTTTAGTCATGGTCCTGGCAATACCTTATGGGTTTCTTCTACTTTCTTCTGTTTTTTACGGAAAGATTGCCTGTAAGCCTCAGGCTGCAATTGATAGGTTTTTAGGATAGCTTCTTTGAGATTGCCATAATCCTGCCTAACTTATGCTACTTCTGACAAATACGTGGCTCGAGCCTGCCCTGTCAAAACAGTTTGTAACATAAAAGGCCATTGATCTCTTGTCCACTTCATACCTCCAGCAACTTCCTCAAACAAAACAAAGAAATCCTGTACATTATCCTCAGTGAAAGGTGGAATGACACTAGTCATAGTCAATCCCAGAGGGGGAGCAATTACGGGAGCATTTGTATTGACATTTAGTTGAGCCGTTTGATATTGATATTGATAATGTTCGGTCTTTATTCTGGCTTCTTCGATATTTGCTCTGGCTTTTATGCTGGCTTCTTCGGTATTTATTCTGGCTAGTTCTATTTTTAGTCTGGCTAGTTCCAGTACTTGATCACCGGTCAAACCAGGTGGCAATTGTTCATCAAGTTGGCTAGGCTTACTCGGGATCCCACCAACTGCTCCGTCACCCTCCCCGCCTTCTACAGGGAACAGGTGGGTTTTTATGGTCTGAGCCACCTCTACTTTGAACATGTTTGAGACAGTTAATTGGAGATGTGAGGCAAGCACTTCCAGTTCGGATTTTGACAGACAGTCAATATCAGGGGCTGTGGGTTCTGATTCTATGAAAACTCGAGCATCTTCGTCATTAACCTGACAAGCGCGATATAGACCTAGGGGCTAGGGTAGTTATTTGTGCATTTCTAGCCTTGGATTCTGACAGAATTCGTTATATTTACAATATAGAGCATTATTTGTTTTCAGTATGCTTTTATTTTACATATATGATGTATATATGAACCTTCAAGAGTGCTAAAATAAGTTGGAAAGCATTTGGGTGGTGGAAAACGAAGATATTGGCCACCCGGTCATAATCTCAGGCGAGAGAGAGCCACAGGCAGCCCTCCCCTCTCGCTGTCTGTGAGTCAACTGAGACGAGCGGGGCGGTGTGTGCCGGTGTCTGGGTGTTGCATAACGATCTTTTATGCAACCCACTTGTGCTACATTATCGCGGGAGAGAAAAATAACCGATAAATGATGATAATAAGAGGAAAAATAGGTGAAAATTGAGGAGGGGAGGGAGGGGGAATAAGGTGGGGAAGGAGGGGAGGGGGAGGGGTGAGAAACACATGGATGAGTACTAGAGGGGAATTATCTCACCTAGAGACAAATTCCTTTGTTTTGATAGGCCCTTTTTTTTTTGGAAGGCTTTTTTTATGGTCTTGCTTCCGTGAGGCCTATCGCGTTCCCTATAGGAAGCCTTCCGTGAGGCCTATCGCGCTTGCCGGGTTAATTAGATGAGGCATGATTAATATTTGATTTTTAAGTAGTGAAACAGTAATGAAACTGAGTGAAACTATATGAAACTAATCCTGGCGAGGTCGCCACTCTTCTGTTACGTATCTTGATCCTCAAGTGGTTAACTTGATGAATCTAGATAGCACAGAGATATATATTAAGGTCAGCTGAAGGCAAAACAAAAGTAAAATCTAAATAAAATTATTTCCTGTTGTTGCTTCCTTTCCTTTTGGATCTTAGGACTTAGTATCGTTTATTGACTGATACTCTTTAATTATGAAAAATACTGAAACTAATTAAAGTCATGTAGTATTTATAAAGAATTATTATTTAACCGAAGCTTAGTAGGCTATGGTTATGAACCGAAGAAGTATATCTAAAGAAGAACTATTAATTCTATAAAAAGTCTTGAAAGATAAACATTAAAGTAAGAATATTTCTGTCTCTTACCCTTTTTGAAATGAATAAATAGTTTTCTTATATCATGTCCTTTTATTTATATTTTATGTAGTTATTATTCTTGGTTCTTGTCTTACGTTAATAGTATTATATTATTATTATCATCCGGATTAATATCAAAGTCACATAAAAAGTTAGATATATATTTAATAATTAGTTAAATGTATTTCTTAACCACGTAACATTGAGGTTTGATTATGAGTAAATTAAGTTACAGGATCGCTTCATAGATTCGATTCAGGTCTCACTCAAATAATATGAAAAGCAAAAATAATATTTTGAAGCTAAAAGAATTTTCTTCAGCTTAGGAAATCACTAGAAGTAATATTAACACAGCCATGTTAGTCTAAGGCACCATTAATAATATGAGACAATAGCATCACCGTACTAAGCACCGTTAAGCAATGTAAGCTTAATTAAAAGAAAATGAAAGAACTCGTAAGTATTAATATAAAACAATAGTATTACTTTCATCATAACCCAATTACTTAAAGAGTTGCTTTAGTCCACAAGTTAGTCAACTAAAATAGTTAAATACATAATAGTAGCGTTAACGTTAATTCCCAATCAAATAGTTAAGTACATAATAGTAGCGTTAACGTCCCAATCACATATCTCACTAACCAACATAACGTAAGTGTAAGTACTCATATCTCTCGCCAATCCATCCACTCACTCACAGACAACACGCAGCTGCATGCACGACCTCCCGAAATCCATCCTTCCGAATCCTCCCTCCCTCGCGAGGACAGAGTCCACCTGGCCAGGCTGAGATGCGGACACCATCCAGCTCTCCTGAGCTATCAGAAGAGACTGGATGACTCCGTTGTCGACGCCTGCCCGGGATGTAACACAGCACCCCATACCATTAAACACATCATAGAAGACTGCATTTCACACAACCACTTACGCCAACAACACAACCTACACTCAATGAGAGCTCTGTGGGAAAGCCCGATCGTGGCCGTGGCCTTCCTCAGGGACTCGGGGCTGTTCGGCCAGGCAGCTTAGGGAACAACAACAACAACAACAACAACAACGTAAGTGTTTACACCGAACACACTTAACACACACTTATATAATCTGACTGACAGTCACAATCCCATTATAATACTTCACCCCGTCTTCCTCCAGCTGCAAGTTCACCTACCCCAACTCCAAATGAGACTGATTTGAATGCCCACTACTCGGGTCTTATATACTAAACAATGATGGTGTAGGAACGAATCAGGAGGCGAGTGATGGTGCGCGCCCCTATCATAGCTCCTCGAGTTGCATAGCAGGTGCATGGTCCAATGGGGGCTCCTGGCGTCGATCATACGTCATAGCGTCGGGTCATCGAAGTAGTTTGCAGGGTCCCCTATGATGCACGCAGGTGTGAAGGCTTGTTTGCTGGTATGCAGACGAGCTGGTTTCCCACTCGCTAGTTCGCTCGCTGGTCTGCTTCGCCGCCTGGGTAGTTTGACACTCCTTCAACTCTAATTCTAACTCTTAAATTAACATACAGGGCTCCGTATGTCTTAATATTCATATTTCGGTCTGCACTGTAGTTCATGTGTTCAAATTTGTTATTATTAAAGGACATGTTGTTTTGCTCTGCCCATGAGTAAATTGTAGTGAGATCTGCCTGAAGTAAATCAGCATCTGTTGTAGAAGACACTTCCTTTAATACACGAGTGTCGTCAGCAAAGGAGGCGACAGACGAATGCATGACATGTTTATTTATGTCTGATATGTGCAGCAAGAAAAGTATAGGTCCAAGAACTGACCCTTGTGGCACCCCACTAGTGACGATGGATGGCTTGGACACTGCACCACCAACCGCTACAGCTTGTTCCCTGTCAGTGAGGAAACAGTGCAGCCACACCCCAAGTTTTCCTGAGATTCCTGAGTCTCGTGTCTTGTGGAGGAGTATGCCGTGGTCTACCTTGTCAAATGCTTTTGCAAAATCAAGGTCGACCACGTCGATAGCATTTTTATTTTCTAGCCCTTCTATAATTTTTTCATGGTGAGCTAACAGTTGCGAGAGGCACGAGTGGCGCTTCCGAAACCCACGCTGGTCCTTGTTTATTATGTTGTTTTCTTCAAGGTATATGGACATATTTTTAACTATTAGCTTTTCGAGGATTTTGATGACATGCGAAGTTAAAGCAATAGGTCTATAATTTTTTGCTTCACCCCTCGAACCCCGTTTGTGGACTGGTGTAATTTTAGCACATTTTAATTGTTGTGGTATAATTCCAGAGTCGAGAAAGTTTCTATAAAAAATCTGTAAAGGAGCACTAAGGTCTGCTGCGCAATTCTTGAGAAGTGCGGCCGGGAATTGATCCGGGCCTGCTGCTGCATTGATACCAATTTCTTTTATAGCATTTACTATATCATTTGTGGTAAATTTAATGTCCGTTAGATTTGGCATGGGTACTTTGTGGAAGAAGTCGGTTGGTGAGTCAATTATTTTATCAGCTCGAGGGTGGCTAAAGACGCCCTCGTACTGTAGCCTTAGTATATCGACAATCGCCTCAGGTTTGTTCTTGGTTTGGCCGTTCGCATCTGTCAGTGGACCAACACCCACCCTTACATTTGATTTGTTTGCAGCATACTTATAAAAGTATTTTGGGTTAGTTTTAATGCAGTTCACGGCTTGGAATTATTTTCTGCGATTTTCTATTTCTACTGAAGTCTTGAGTTTTTCTTCAATGGAGGTAACGTTGGCTTCAATTTGTTGTTTATTTAATATGCTCGTACTACGCTTCAGCTTCTTGCGTAGGTTCGTTCGCTTGCGCATCAGTATCCTACGATCACGTGGTATATTTTTCTGTGGTGACGATTTTCTAAGGCGTACATATTTTTCAGAAATTTTGAGGCATATTTCCAGTAATTTGTTATATTGGGCCTCGGGACCAGATTCCTTAAACTGTTTGGCCCAGTCCACTTCACTAAGTTCTCTTTTAAGGTCTTCCCAGCATATAGATTCACTGAGAAAGTTGAGTTGATTGAAGTTCACAGCCATGGGCTCTGCAGGGCTGGGAGTTCTATGCTGGTGTCAACTATCTACACCCACACACACACACACACACACACACACACACACACACACACACCACACCACCACACCCACACACCCACACACACACACACACACAATCACACACACACACACACACACACACAACACACACACACACACACACACACACACATACACAACACACACACACACACACACAACACACACACACATCACACACCACACACACACAACAATCACACACACACACACACACAAACACACCACACACACACAATCACACACACAATCACACACACACACACACACACAACACACCACACCACATACACAAACAATCACACACACATACCACACACACACACACACACACACACACAACAATCACATCACACACACTATCATCACACACACTATCACACACACATACACAAACAATCACACACACTATCACACACACATACACAAACAATCACACACACTATCACACACACATACACAAACAATCACACACACATACACAAACAATCACACACACACTATCACACACACACACACAAACAATCACACACACATACACAAACAATCACACACACTATCACACACACATACACAAACAATCACACACACACAATCACACACACACAATCACACACACACAATCACAAACAATCAATCACACACACACTATCACACACACACAATCACAAACAAACAATCACACACACACAATCACACACACACAATCACAAACAATCACACACACACTATCAAAACAAACAATCACACACACACAATCACACACACACTATCACAAACAAACAATCACACACACACTATCACACACACACTATCACACACACACAATCATACACAAACAATCACACACACACTATCACACAAACAATCACACACACACTATCACACACACACTATCACACACACATACACAAACAACCACACACACACTATCACACACACACACACTATCACACACACACACTATCACACACACATACACAAACAATCACACACACAGCCCGTAGCCTAGTAGGTAGCGCTCTCGTCTCACACACGAGGGGTCGGGGGTTCAATCCCCCGGCCGGGCGGAGACAAATTGGGCTTGTCTCCTTTCATGTGTTAGCCTCGGTTCACCTAGCTGTAAATAGGAACCTGGAATAAGTGGACGACGTTGTGACGTCCCATCTGGGGTTGGCAAAAATGGTACAAGGCGAGATGGGTATCATATGGTTCACCTAAGCTGATGGCTACCTAAGCCTTCGGGCGAGACGGTACCGTCTATAGTGAGAATGGTACCATACAGATCCACCCTAAGCCTTCGTTTCCTATGTCGCCAATTGGCTAAAATACAGACTACACACACATCCACAGCCATTCCAACAGTACATAAAACACTTAACATGCATTTCACGCAATACATTCCCAGTTAAGGAGGCGCGATAATAATGAGCTTAGCTCGCGCATTGCGTGGATTCCCCTTGACGAACAGGTAACTGAGTAACACACACTATCACACACACACTATCACACACACACTATCACACACACATACACAAACAACCACACACACACTATCACACACACACACACTATCACACACACACACTATCACACACACATACACAAACAATCACACACACAGCCCGTAGCCTAGTAGGTAGCGCTCTCGTCTCACACACGAGGGGTCGGGGGTTCAATCCCCCGGCCGGGCGGAGACAAATTGGGCTTGTCTCCTTTCATGTGTTAGCCTCGGTTCACCTAGCTGTAAATAGGAACCTGGAATAAGTGGACGACGTTGTGACGTCCCATCTGGGGTTGGCAAAAATGGTACAAGGCGAGATGGGTATCATATGGTTCACCTAAGCTGATGGCTACCTAAGCCTTCGGGCGAGACGGTACCGTCTATAGTGAGAATGGTACCATACAGATCCACCCTAAGCCTTCGTTTCCGATGTCGCCAATTGGCTAAAAATACAGACTACACACACATCCACAGCCATTCCAACGATACATATAACACCTACACATATAGGAGGCGGGAAATAACGAGCATGCTCACTCCCGCAATACAACTAGAGTAACTAGAGTAAGTACACTATCACACACACACAATCACACACACACTATCACACACACACTAACACACACACACTATCACACACACATACACAAACAATCACACACAAACAACCACACACACACTATCACACACACACTATCACACACACACTATCACACACACATACACAAACAATCACACACACACTATCACACACACACTATCACACACACACAATCACACACACACTATCACACACACACTATCACACACACATACACAAACAATCACACACACACTATCACACACACACTATCACACACACACACTATCACACACACACTATCACACACACATACAATCACACACACATACACAAACAATCACACACACACTATCACACACACACTATCACACACACACTATCACACACACATACACAAACAATCACACACACACACAATCACACACACACACAATCACACACACATACACAAACAATCACACACACACAATCACACACACACACAATCACACACACATACACAAACAATCACACACACACACAATCACACACACACACAATCACACACACATACACAAACAATCACACACACACAATCACACACACACACACAATCACACACACATACACAAACAATCACACACACACACAATCACACACACATACACAAACAATCACACACACACACACTATCACACACACATACACAAACAATCACACACACACTATCACACACACATACACAAACAATCACACACACACTATGACACACACACTATCACACACACACTATCACACACAAACATACACAAACAATCACACACACACAATCACACACACATACCCAAACAATCACACACACACATACACAAACAATCACACACACACGGTCACGGTGGCCGAGCGCGCTTAGTACAGTGTATTTGGAGCATTAGCTCTGGTGTCGGGGGTTCGATCCCACGCGCCGGCAGGGGAAGTTCTCTCAAAAACTTTCCCTGGCCGTGAACGCAAGGTCTGGATGGACCGCCTCGGGGGGCGCACAAAGTCTCCTGCCCACGTACTACTCCCTCGGGAGTATGTAGGCGCTCTCGTTAGCAGCCAGAATCAGTCTGTTGATCCCTTAGTATAAAATCTAGGTTAAGTCTGTGTATTTTCAGCCCCATTGGCTGCCGGCTGGAAATAAACCGATTTTATTATTATTATTATTATTATTACATATACAAACAATTACGCACATTTTTGTTTTACCTATTTTCCAACTATTCCCTCTCGGTGATAGGCTGAGAGCCTGTACATTCAACCATTCAACACTGTGAAGCACATGAGGTCTTGTTCCAGTCTATGGAGTGAGACATGTGAAGCGCTTAGAGCTGTAACCAGCTTGTGCCATCTTGCCTTTGCAAGATGCACGGCGCTTGGCTGCCCACTCACGCCTCAAAGGAGCCCCATCTCTGGAGCTTCCTCGCCTTCGTGCTTCACTGCCTCATCTCCTAGACTCGGACCTTCACTCTCAGAACGCCACCTATTGAGCAATGAACTCACTAGGCATTGCTCCCCTATACCATATTTTGAATATGGGGATATTCGTACAGTGCTCTTTAACCTCTCCGCGGCGCACAGGGGGTTTTCTACAGGGTAAGACTGTGCGCACCTATGATGATTTTGGGACCTATTGCAAATTTCGATAAAAAGTACATCATCGTGTAGGGAATGTTTGCGTGCATCGGCCCATATATATTTGACCCCCCAAAAAATGTCTGGGGGGGTGGGGGAACGGTCCGTAGTTGAAAAATGTGGAGCGAATGGCACCGCGCGGCTAGATTGTCATCGAGCGGCGAAATTTCCCTGCCGAATATTTACGCGCGCAGGGGATAGAAGGAGAGGGAGGAGGGGGTGGGTTACCGCGTATTATCACGTATATGTCCATTTTTGAGCCCTTTTAGGCTATGTAGAGTATGTATACGTATGTAGGCCACCCATATAACAATGAATATGCCTCATAGTGACCAAAAATTGCAATATATAAGGGAATTATAAGAGAATTTTTAGGCGGGAATGAAGATGTGTTGGAGGTTTGGCGGCAATTTATGAGCCGAGAGTGTGGTTTACGCCATACATATCACGTATATCTTGTACGTAGAGCACTGTCATGCTATAATACAGACTTGTACGTATGTATACGTGCCATATATCAAAATATATACCGCATATTGACCAATTCATGCGATATTTACGCACATTATCAATGAGTTTCTATGCGTGAACCAAGGTGTGAGTGAGTTGTGCTGGGAATGAAAGGGGGAGAGGGTGTGTTACGCCATAAATATCACGTAAATCTTGTATTTAGAGCACTGTCATGCTATAATAAAGACGTGTACGTATGTAGGCGTCCCATATAACAAGGAATATACCGCATATAGCCCAATTGATGCGATATTTACGCAAATTGTGAATGTGTTTCTAGCAGACGGAAGCCTGAAAGGGTGGGTTGGGGGGGGGGGAGGGAGGGAGGCATGCAGGGGTGCAGGGAGGGAGTGAGTGAGTCGTGAAGAGAAGGAAGGCAGGCAGATCTCTAGATAGATAACCAGCTGTGTGACAATTGTGAAGGCGCCCGAGGCGTATGGATGCTTGGGATTTTGAACCTTATGTCTTCCAGGTGTCTGGTGTTTGTTGCCACCAAGAGTTTTACAATAACATGAGTCAGGAATGGAGAGAGAGCGAGAGAGATAGATAGAAACTGAGACATGCGTATGTCGTACGTATAAATGGACTTCAGAATTGCATTTTTATGCAAGCAGACATTGCATTTTAGACACATGTGAAGTACCACAGAAACATGTAGGCCATTGACTGTCAATAAAGTACTATATTATAGACCACCAGCGACGGTGGTCAGTAAACACGTGCAGATTGCCTTTTGCGATAAAGGGCTAAATATAGAATGGTGTCTCCTTACACTTGCGAAAGGGTAGATTGCCACCAGAGAAACGTTTACTTATTTATTTCCAAGTAATATGCAATCTAAATGTATATTCGAGACCTACTGCAATTATTTGTATGACAGTCATGACTATGTATAATCCAATATACGCGCGTAGGCGAGACATAAGAAAGCTGGTTGAGCAATTTTCGACACCCACACAGTTATTATTCTTTTTTATTTACAATATTATACAATACAAATGTATTTGTGAAGAGTATTTTATCCATTATTGTATTTATACAAATTTTGTTCCCAGACAGAGCTGCTGTGGCTGGTGTAGCTGGGGCATAAAGGGAGCGGCAAGGGTCACCGCTTGACCGTGTGAAAATGAGTGGAGTCGCACTGAGAGGGGCAATTTTGCTGAATGTTTTGGCAATTTTGGACAGAATAAAGTTATATAATTACTAATTCTTGACAGAGACAAACTTTTATAAACCTTGGCATGATATAATTGATAATCCCATCAATTTACAAACGTAAATTGGTGGGATAATTCATTTTTTTTGGTATATTGTCATTTCGATTGTAGACACGAAGTTTTGAGTGATATTTGGTATGAGCTCCTGTGGCATGGTTGGTAAGGTCGCGGACTGGAAAACTCAAAGTGTGCTAGGGTTGTGTGATCGAATCCAGGAGGGGGTTATGGGGAAGGTTTTATATTGTCTAGAACATTTTTGATAAACAAATTTGTTTACAAGATCATGCCATTGTATTCAAACAATATGAAATATTCATAGAATATATCATATTGTAAGAATACAATGACATGACCTTGTGTTTTTTGTTTTTTTTATTGTTTTTTTTTATTATCTTAGTAGGTTTGACAGGATTTGTTGAAACATATTTATTTTTGTACAATTCATTTAAGGTAAGAAAATAATTATATACACATGACTTTGGCTAATAACAAACATATATATTGATATACTAAAAAAATAAGGCATATTACATGTAAATCTTTGAAACTTATAAACTAAATAATGAAACATACAATTATATAATGTAAAAGCTATATCACAGGGACATCTTTGGAACTTATACATTATATAATATATATGTTACATTATGAGGTAGCGTGATCAATTAGGTCAGGTCAGGTAAGGTAGGGCGCGAGTCCAGGACAGGGCTGGGCAGGGGGCGAGTCCAGGACAGGGCTGGGCAGGGGGCGAGTCCAGGGCAGGGCACGGGGCGAGTCCAGGGCAGGGCAGAGCAGGGCAGGGCAGGGCAGGGCAGGGCAGGGCGACACTCAATAATTTTTGAAGGTGTGGTAGTCCCTGAAGCAGTCACCCAGGCAGAGTGGAACTTTGCACTCTGCGCACATTGAGGTGACTCTTTTTGTGACATGGGGTTTCCTGACACTGGAGCTGCAGACAGTGCACTGCGCCTGCCTGTGACGAGTGCCAAGCATCTCAGTATTGATGGGGTAGTGTCTTTCGACACCCAGCTGGATACGGTCAGGAACGTGATCCCCACGCCATGCCGTACGTCTGTGAGTGGTGGTGCCATACTTCTCCAGGAGTTGGTATGAGACGTTGTACACGAACTCCCGGAATTTAAGTTTCTGGTTTGGGGCCATATTCTTTTTGACCAACCACAAGTTGTAGGCGTTCAGCATCGTTATGTCAACAAGGTGGAGGAAGAGCTTGTGATACCACTTCACAGTCTTCCTCAGACACTCAACGCCTGACAGCTGACAGTCAGACTTGTCCACCATGCGCATGTTTTTGGTGTAGTCCACTACCATGTCGGGCTTGTAGATGGTCTTCCTGGTTCGGTAGTGGATTTTGCCAGAATCCATCTGGGCACCTGTGTGGACGGTGGAAAGCAGGTGGACGTCTCGCTTATCCTTCCACTTCAGGGCTATCAGTTTCCCACACTTCTCGAGCTGCTTGAATTTCTGCCCCTTTCGTCGC